>VMDO01010636.1:0-70752 GCA_007922755.1 Pedetes capensis | reverse complement strand
CCGATCCCGTCAGATCTCGGAAGCTAAGCAGGGTCGGGCCTGGTTAGTACCTGGATGGGAGACCGCCTGGGAACACCAGAAGCTGTAGGCTTGGGAGAAGGACCTGGCAACCCCCTCCCAAAAATCAATCCGCCATTGAAAACCCTATGAACAGCAGAGAAGCACTGACAATAGTGTTTCCCCTGTTGTACAGAGGGTCGCTATGAGTCGGATACCGACTCGACGGCACCTAACAACAACAAGTGGAAATTTAGTGTACATAATTTAGTGTAAATTACACCTGTAGGACTTGGCAGACTACTGGTCATCGGGCCACCCAGCTCTGCTAGACGTCAGTACTGGGCAGCACTTGGAATAATACACCTGGGTTCTTGGAGAGCTGAGCAAGGAGACGTCTTAGAGCAGGATGCTGCCCGTGCAGGGAGGATGGAGGGAGAGGATGTGCTGGCTGGGCTGAGCGCAAGTTAGGTTCATTTCTCCACAAGTAATCGAGTCTCCTTATCCTCCGTGGCTCTACGAGGCCATCACAAACTGACTTAGCAAATGCCGAGCTCTTGTTCCAAGAGGAGGCGCAGAGCGAGGCTCCTGCCAGGCTTGGGTCACACTTTGGGCAGTGGATCAATACATAACCTCGTTTTAAACATGTTTCTGTCGAAAGACCGCTTCCTTAATGTAGATTGTCGGTTCGTTAACACGGAACTCCCGGCCCCCAGCTGTCATGCAGCCTGCGCGAAGCTTCTCTCCCATGCCTCTCTGTCAGGCACGCAGTGGGCCGTCTGGGCTTGGGAGTGCCGGTCGCTACCTGCCTGTGCCCAGGTCCCATCTTAAACAGCAAAGTCCCCAGCAAAAGGGACAAACATGCAAAAAATATGATGCTGAATAGGTTGCAAAATGGCTCCTTGCTCGTAAGATGAGAGGTGAAATAAGAAGACAGAGGGTCACTGTGCTTGTCCCCACCCAGGAGTGGGCGCATCCGGGACTCACGCTTCCCCCAGTGCAGGTCTGTGAGTGTGGGAGTGCGGTCAGTATCGATTTGGGGGTTACAAGTTTTAGTTACGAGGCCAGTTTGCAAATACAGAGCCCAGGAATAATGAGGATTCACTGTACTTTGACTCTAGGAGGAAAGAGTGGGTGCCACTCAGTGCGGCCGTTTAAAATTTATTTTTATTTTGCAGTACTGGGTCGCTGAACCACCCAAGGCCTTGCACATACTTTTTGCACACATACTACCACTGAGCTGTACCCCCAGCGCCCTCTCCCTCCCTCCCTCTCTCTCTCTCTCTCTCTCTCTATATATATATATATATATATATACACACTATATATGTATATATATGTATATATTATATATATAGTATATATAGTATATATATATAATATATATAATATATACATATATATACATATATAGTATATACATATATATTTTTTTTCGGTACTGGGGGTTGTAAAGCTTGCGCCCGCATGCTTTGCAAGTGCTGGACCACTGAGCTGCGCCCCCAGCCCAATTTTTCTTTTTGCTTTTTGAGACAGGGTCTTGCTAAGTTACCCAGACTGCCTCTGGTCTCGAATTTGCCATCCTCCCGCCTCCGCATCCCAAGCCGCTGGGATTACAGGCGTGCGCCACCGCGCCCGGTGCACTTTTTAAAATCTTAAGATCAGGTCTCACTAAGTTACACAGGCTGCCTCTGGCCTTAAACATGCAATCCTCCTGCCTCTGCCTCCAGAGTGGCTAGGATGACAGGCGTGCGCCACCGCCCCCAGCCTCGGTGTGATATATCTGACAGCAGAGGTGCATTCGTGCCAAGCAGTTCTCTGGGGGGCACCAGCTGGGTGTCTTCCAATTCAGTCCGATTCCAACACTGTCTCCCTGGAGGGAGCATCAGACCCCATGGGGAGAGCGGTCAGCTCCATAAGATGCCCCGCTTCCAATGCCAGCTGCAAGACAGAGGGTGTAATTTGTGGCCGATGGCTGTAATTCAGGATTCCCACGCCCCGCTCCTTGGGCTTAGTTAATTTGCTGGGACGGCTCACAGAGCTCAGGGAAGCCCTTAGCTTACGTGCACCACTTTCTAAATAAAGGATCGGATCATGGACCCAGATGCAGGGGTAGGTGGAACAAGATCATGGGGGGCTGGACACAGGAGAATCTGTCTCCTGGAGTTAGGGTGGCCTCTGCCCCATGTGAGGATGTGTTTGTCAACCTGGAAGTCTTCTGATCTATGCCCATAGGACAGGGATCTGTCACTGCGCAGGCGCAAGTGATTAACAGCTCCTCCCCAGCCCTCCCCTCTTTGGAGAGCGAGGTGGGGCTGAAAGCTCCAACCAGCCCCCACCTAGGAGCCACCAAGAGTCACCTCAGAGAATAAGAGACATTCCTGTCACCCAGGAAATTACAAGGGTTTTAGGAGCTTTGGGTCAGGAACCCAGGTAAAGGCCAAATATGAGAATAAAAGATGGTGCTGGCACCTGTATTTTAATTACAAAGGTCTTAGAAGGTCTGTGCCAGGAACCCAGAGTCAGAGAACAATATATGTTAGGTGCCATCGAGTCAGTATCCGACTCATAGCGACCCTCATAGGGTTTTCAATGGCTGACTGTTTCGGGATTGCCTTGGGAGTGGGTTGCCAGGCCCTTCTCCCATTTTTGTGGTGCTGGGAATCAAACCCGGGACCTCAGAGGCTGCAGCGCAGCGCTCTACCAACTGAGCTAAATCCCAGCCCCATGAGAACAATATATATATTTATATATTTTAATTATGTTTACTTTTTTTTTTTTTTTTGATGAGGTCGAGGATGGAGCACAGGGCCACACATGCACTGAGCCACATCCTTGGCCCTATATTTTTTATGATTTCTCCACTGTGCCCTGGATTTGTGCTGGCCCCTGCCCTCCGCATCATGGGTTATGGGGTGACAGATACAGGTGGTGGTGCCATTGGCTTTCCGGGGCACAGTGATGCCCAGGGTCAGACCCCAGCCCACTGGTGTGTGTGGTGGTCCACGGCCAGCTTGACATAGCGGGCCTGTGTCTGTTCACTCAGCCACAGCCTAGCTGGGCTGGGACGCACACATGGAGAGGACCTGGTCCCTGTTCAGGACTCGGCTACCACTTGCTCAAGGTCCCATGAAGAGCTGCCGTTGCCCAAGGCAGCTTGGGCCCCATTCTGGCTGAGCTGACCGCTCTCTTACCTCATTCTGATCGCGTCTTGGGGCTGTGCATTTGGGGGAGCAGTGGTTGGTTTCCCAGATGCCTGGCACCATCTTTGATAAGAGGGCCCAGGGTGGCTCCCCTCCTGGGTTTCTATGGGCTCAGGGGCGCAGTCTCTCCTGCCTCTGCTCCTGTCCTCTGTGGAAGGGCAGACGGCTGGCACTGGGCTGTGCTGGGGATTGCGGAGTGGAATTCTCCTCTGTCTTTAGCCCCCTGGGGATCCCAGCATGAGCTGGCAACGTCACCCAGGCTGCCTTCCCACAGGGCCCACCAGCTCTCGGCAGCCTTCCTTGTCACCTGCTCAGACCCCTGCCCATGCTGTGGTGTGCACCTGGCAGCATGGCATCCTGGTGGCCATTTCTGCCCAGGTACGGTGGCTTGGATCCCTCTTCCCTTCGGCGTGTTTTGCGGAGAGGAATGTATGTGACCTGGAACGGCAGTTCCTCCACGGAGGCGGAAGAGTGGGAAAAAGCTCAGGCAGGGAGCTGTCTGTGGATCTCCCCTGCAAAGGAGCCTGGCAAGACTGCGGGGGGGGGGGGGGGGGGGGGGGGGGGGGGGGGGGGGGGGACGGTGGTCAGGGTTCCAGGGAGTCCCAAAGCCTCAGGTCAGGGGGCCGTGGAGGCTTAGGGCGTGACCCTGACAAAGGGCAGACTTCCCTTGGGGGTTCACTGCCTTTGAGGTGGCTGGCTGTGAGGCATTCTAGATCATTCTAGAATCAGGGTGCTCAGCTGGAGGGGCACCTGCAGGTTGTCCTTTCTATTGATTTCCCAGGTTTGATGGAGTGTATGGCTGAGGGATTTAGCTCAGTTGGTAGAGCGCCGCTCTGCAGTCTCTGAGGTCCTCGGTTCAATTCCCAGCACTGCAAAAATGGGAGAAAGACCTGGCAATCCACTCTCAAGGCAATCCTGAAACAGTCAGCCATTGAAAACCTATGAGGGTCGCTATGAGTCGGACACGACTCAGTGGTACCTAAAAACAAACAAACAAACAAAAATGGCTGAGTAAAGTCCGGAGTCTTTGTGAAGGGAGAGCAGTGGATTTATTGGGGTGATGTGGGGGGCCCTGGGTGAGGTCATGGGATCTGTCACGCAGGTGTGACGGGAAGAGGCCATTGGAACTCTGGCACCTGGGCTCTGTGTCCCCAACAGGGTGCTCCGTGCTCACTGGCTAATGCTGGTGCTTTGTGGGTGACTCTGTCTGCTTTGTCTCCCTCTGCCCACGCAGGGGAAGTGGTAGCGCCGTCGCGGTGTTGAGGACATCCTGGTCCCTATGCTGTGGGTGGCTGCCTGGGGTAGGGTTCTCCGGGGAGAAGTCTGTCTGGGAAGATTGTACTTCTACCCCCTTCCCTCCTTTTCAAAAGGAAGCTTTGTTCTTTTTTAAAAGCTGCTAGAAGGAAATAAACATGGTGAGGCAGCATTTATTGAGAGCCTGCTGTGTACCAGGCAGGGAGATACAGTGGAATCCACCCCTTCTTCAGTGTCGCTTTCCAGCCTGGGCATGGGGCGCTCACCTGTGATCCTAGCACTAAGGAGGTGAGGCAGGAGGATTGCTGAAAGTTCAAGGCCAGCCTGGTCTACATAGCAAGTTCCAGACCAGTCTTGGCTACAAAAAAACTAGCTAACTAACTAACTAACTAACTAACTAACTGTTGTTGTCCAGTTTCCCTTTTTCTGAAATACTTTGTCCTTTAACTGAATGCTTCTATTTTTAGAACTTAGTGTGATGTGATGGCCCCTAATGGGCCAAAGATTAACTCCAGCTGGACAGGGGGATTGTTGTTGTTGTTAAGTGCTATCGAGTCGGTATCCGACTCATAGCGACCCTGAGTACAACAGAAGAAACTATTGTCAGTGCCTCTCTGCTGCTCATAGGGTTTTCAATGGTGGGTTGATTTTTTGGGGGTAGTGGGTTGCTGGGTGCTTTTCCCAAGCCTACAGCACCTGGTGTTCCCAGGTGGTCTCCCATCCAAGTACTAACCAGGCCCAACCCTGCGTAGCTTCCGAGATCTGACAGGATTGGATGTTACAGGGCTATGGCGGCAGGCTGGACAGGGGGATTGTTGTTGTTAGATGCCGTGGAGTCATGTCCGACTCATAGCGACCCTTATAGGGTTTTCAATGGCTGATTGTTTCAGGATTGCCTTGGGAGTGGATTGCCAGGCCCTTCTCCCATTTTTGCGGTGCTGGGAATTGAACTCGGGACCTCAGAGACTGCAGCTCAGCGCTCTACCAACTGAGCTAAATCCCAGCTCCCACAGCTGCTAGGCCAGCACTTTACCACCAAGCTACACTCCCGTCCCCCTAGAACTTTCTTTTGCAGAAAACAAATAGCCAGGCCTGGTGGCGCACACCTGCGATCCCAGGACTCAGGAGGCTGAGGCAGGAGGACTAAGAGTTGGAGGCCAGCCTGGGCTACATAGCAGGACCCTGTCTAAAACAACAGCAATAACAATAATAGCATCAAACAACCCCACTGCCAAGGCAGAACTTTCTCTGGGCGAAGGAGCCCTGTTGACGGCCAGCCCCTGGCCTGCACAGCTGGGGTGGCTCTGCACGGCTCAGGCTTTCTGTTTTTGGAATTTGATTTCTGTTGTCCTGGAAACCAGGTGACAAGCGCTCAGCCCAGTGGGGTCTGGTCTTCTGTGTGGCTGACAGCCTGGAAGTGCAGCCATCCGAGCCCTGGGTGCCTACAGTCGAGACACCTGCCACAGGGCCGGGCACGGAGCCCTTGTCCCTCTCCTGTCTCCGGGCCCAGACCCCAGAGGGGCAGTCAGAGCCCAGAGCTGATGGTTCAGGTTTCCATTGAGCCACGTGTTTTGAGTCACCCGAAGGGGAGCGGGTCCTCCCGTCTGTCCTCGCCGGGGCCGCTATGGTTCCTGGGGAGTGAAGATAGCGGATGTGTGCTCAGCGGCGCGATATCACCCGGAGCAGCCCCAGCCTTGTGGCCTCCCTCAAAGTCCTCCAAAAGTGGCCATTTCCTGGTGGTGGCATCTGCCAGCCTGTATATGACACCCCACGCACCCCCATCCACCCCACCACTGCCCAGCATCTGCTCGCCTGCCGGTCTGCGGAGCCACACGGAGTCCCCGACACCGCCTTGGCCGTGGCTCCCCAGCAGTGAGTTCTTCCCTTCCTTCCGAGCCCCTGCGGGCCAGGCCGAGCCCCGGGCCGGCCCTGGCACTTCTGCTTTACGGGGGATTGTTTTGCAAGAATAGACCCCGGGCTGGCCTTTCCCCGGGAAGGTGACAGGGACGCTGGTGTTAGGATGATGGGGAAGGAGGACCTTTAAGGGTCTGACTTGTGGAACCAAGTTTCCATCGCTGTGGTAGGGCATGGGGGGTCTTTGCAGCCAGAACAGTGGGGCTTGGGAGGTTTTCAGGGGTGCGCTCACTGCAGGGTTTTCGAGGGCCTGGCGGGTGTGGATTCCCGTTTAATGATCTTTGGTCCCAGCCTGACCTTTAACTGTCTGTTCTCGGCCAGCATCTGGCTTTTCTCTGGTCGCCGCTGGATGTCTCATCTTTAGGAGGCTGCGGCCAGTGCAAGGCACTTGGTGTTGGGCAGGCCTGGGGTGAGCCTGGTTCTGCCATTTTCAGCACCCACTGTGAGGGTCAGCCCAGCACCGCCTGAGTGCTCAGTTTTCCTGCTTGTCACTTGGGAGCCTTGGTACAGCTGACGTGTACCACGCTTTCTGCAGCCTCAAAATAACGTTTCTTTTGCGATTGAGGAAACCCAAGCCCAGGGAGGTGAAGCAAGCTGCCTAGGGTCACACAGCAAATGGGAACAGGAATCAGGAGTTTACCCATCAGCCCAGTTCCCTAGTCAGTGCTGTGAACCTCACTCCAGGCCACCTGCTGGCCTGCTGGGGACCATGGGAGATGGTGGGTATTCACCTCCCCGGCTGTGACACAGAGCAAGCGCCCAACAAATGCTCTTTCTGCTCTTTGGTGGTAGGCAGAAGACATGTCGCCTCTGAGCTCTGCCCGCTGTGTCCTTAGGGAAGGGGACACTGTGTCCCGAGGTACGGGCAGCAGGACGGGCCCTTGCAGGCTGGCTTTGCTCAGATCTCCGTGACCTTTCCAGGATGCCCTTTGTCGCTGTGCAGGGACCTCCTGGATGCGGGGAGAGGGAATTGCACATCACGGCGCCCAGCTTGCTCTCTCCCAGGTGGCCCTGGAGACAACAGAGCTCCCCACAGGAGGTGCGGGTGGCATGGAGCGAGGTGGTGCTGGAGGGCGTGGCAGGTCCACGGAGGCTGCGGTGGAAGGGGGCGGGGCCTCCACTGCATTTTGCTCGTTTGCCTGGGCTGGGTGCTCTGTGCTCAGGGGCCAGATTTTGACTCTGAGGCTGCAGCCTAGATGGACTTCCTCTGAGCCACTGGTCCCTAGTCATGGGCCCCCACACCGTACCCCAGCCCAGGACCCCAGTGCTGGCCTGGTGGGGGTGGGGTCCTTGCCTGCCATCCTTGAGCCCAGGTTCACTCCAAGCAGTGTTTCTGGAGAGGGAAGAAAAGAGACTGTGCACACTCTGCCCCTCCCGTGGAGAGTCCCAGGTCTGTCAGCATCGTCAAGGCTCTGAGAAGTCCTGCAGAAGCAGACATGTTGCATGATCCAGCAGTCCCTCCCCTGCCCTGACCTTTACTTGGCTCTTGTGAGGCCAGTGGACATCCAGGCCTGGGAAACTCACTCTGGGAAGTGCAGATGGAGACTAAATGAGTGGCGTCGCGCTCATCTCTGCTGCTGTTCAGTTTCTGTCTGGTGCCGTTGGCTTCCTTACGTGCTTATTGTTGTTGAGTGCCATTGGATTGGGTCTGACTCACAGCAACCCTAAGTATAGCAGAACGAAACAGTACCTGACTCTGTGCCATGCCCACGATCTTTTTATGTTGAGCCCATTGTTGCAGTTCCCATGTTTCTTCTCATTTTGAGTTGTGCCACATCAGCAAAAGGAGGTCCCTGGGGCTTTTCTTCGTTCTCATCTTTAAGGTTGATTCTACTTTGAGGAGGCAACTCTTCCCCAGTTGTTCCTTGAATGCCTCCCAAACTGGGAGGCTCATTTCCTGGCACTACATCTGACAGTGCTTCTCTGCTATCTGTAGGGTTTACAGCAGCTAGTTGTTTCCAGAGTGGGGTACTGGTTCCTTCTCCCTAGTCTGCCCTAGTCTGAAGCTCAGCTCAGAACTGTCCACCCTGGGTGGCTCTGCTGGTATCTGAAATACTAGCGGCATAGCTTTCAGCATCGCAGCAACCCACAGGCCCCCACAGCATGACAAGCTGATAGACACGTGGGGGTCCTCGCATGCAGACATATCTAAAAGCCACCTGCATGTACTTCTGCGTCTGGAGGTAGAACCACTGAGAGAAAGGAGGAGGTCAGTTAGGTTTCCTCTCAGGAAAAGGCTCTTTGCGCCTCAACAGCTTGGCGACTGAGCTCAGACGACCCCTCGACTGCTGACCCAGTGTGGGTGCCCTGGATAGAGGGCAACAGCAAGATGCTCATCCAGGTTAGTCTTGGAAGGCCTCACGGAGGAGGCAACCTCACAACTGAGTTGTGAGGGAGTCTGTCCTGTGGGAAGGCAGCAGTGCTGGATGGGCTCCGTCCTTCCTGCTTCTCCCTTCTGTCATCCCTCCCTGTCACCAAGAGTTCCTAGGTGGGTGACTTGGCCAGGGCTGGTATTTTGTGGACAGGACTTTGGAACACGAGTGTCACTTCTTGTCTGTCTTTCCTCGGCACATCCTTTCCCCGTCCCCTGTGTGCTGAGCCGCTGTTCCCCGGCTTGGTGGCCCCTTGGCCACTCCCATGCTGTGGGGAGCCTGAGGGAGCTCACGGAGGAAGCCACGGTCCTGGGTGGGGAGCCTTGCAGAGGGCGTGTGTGGGGCAGGGTCCAGGAAGGGGTCCCTGGAAGCATGGGGTGGCTTGGTCACCTCCATCTGGGACAGGCTTTCAGCAGAGGGCCGGGGCCATGGCTCTCAGAGGACCGTCCCTCGGTGCCGGTGTCCTGGGCTCGGTGGGCTTGGGCCAAGGGCACTGCTGGGCAGCTACTGCCTGGGCCGTGCAGGACGCTGGCTGCGCTTGGCCGGTGTGGCCGTCCCTGCCCTCCAGCCTCACCTGGCCCCTCCCCTCGGCCCCATCGCATGTCCCCATTGGGTAAGGAAGCAGAGGGACAGGAGTGAAGGTCATCCCTCTGTGCCAAGGAGAGCCACCTGTGGGTGGGGAGGACGTCAGCACGCGGAGTGCCCGGCCTGGCCCAGCTTCCTCCTGGAGGATCCGGGAGAGGGATCCACTGCCACCTGCATCTCGTAGGCTGAAGGAAGCCCATGCTGGGCACTTGTTAGCGCTTACGGGTTTGCAGAGCAGAGGGCAGCTGGGATATCCACACGATGCCCCTGTGGGGTGGGGGCCTTAATCCCAGCACTTGGGAGGCACAGCAGGAGGATCATGAGTTTGGGGGCTAGCCTGGGCTACAGATCGAGTTCTAGGCCGGTCTCAGCTGCGTAGGAAGACCCTGACTCAAAAATCAACCCGCCAAGCCGGGCGTGGTGGCGCACGCCTGTAATCCCAGGATCTGAGAGGCTACGTGCAGGATCCGAGAGGCTACGGCAGGAGGATTATGTGAGTTCAAGGCCAGCCTGGGCTATGTAGTGAGTTCCAGGACTGCCTGGGCTACACCATGAGACCCTGTCTCAAACACCAAAACAAGCAAACAAATAAACAAAACAACAACCACCAAAAGAACCACTGAGATAGAGGAGGCTGTCCAGTAGTGGGGGCAGAAGGACGGTGCCAGGGACATGGGTGCCTGTGTCCTGCCGGAACTCACAGTTGCAAGTGCGTACACCCATGTGCAATGTACACATGAACACGTTGCGCACGCACACCCACGGATGCTGGCCTGCACACATCCTCATGCGCGGGGCCCCTCGCCACGCCGTTTGTTGGCTTGTTTTCCACGTTTTTACATCAATTTTAGGTTCACAGCAAGATTGAGTGGCAGGTGATTTCCAGCACCCAATCCCATCCGTGTGCCGCCCTCCCCGCTGTCCGCCCCCCAGCAGAGCGCCCGTGTGTTCCAGTGGGCGCAACTCCGTGGAGAGTTCCCGTCACCCTGAGCCCACTGTTTACCTCAGGTCACTCTTGCTGGTGTGTCGATTTGGATGATCATGTAGTGACCGGGTCCACCGTCACAGAACAGTTTCATTGCCCTAAAACTGCTCTGTGCTCCACCTGTCCGTCCCCCCTTCCCCTCAACCCCTGGCCACCACTGCTGCTCTTGCTGTCTTCGTGGTCAGGATGCCACAGTGGGCTCACACGGCGGGTGGCCTGCACCAGCTCTTCCCCTGCATCTCCGTGGCACAGCTGCACCTGTCTTAGCACTGCCAGCTAGCTCAGTCGGTAGAGCATGGGACTCTTAATCCCAGGATTTTGGGTTCGTGCCCCATGTTGGGGGCAGCCTACTTGGGCTGGGATTTAGCTCAGTTGGTAGAGCGCTACTCAGCAGTCTCTGAGGTCCTGAGTTCGAATCCCAGCGCCACAAAAAGGGGAGAAGGATGTGGCAACCCACTCCCAAGGAAATCCCAAAACAATCAGCCATTGAAAACACTGTGAGGGTCGCTATGAGTCAGACACGACTCGACGGCACTTAACAACAACAGGTGGACCTGGCTGCTCGTCCACTGCCCGCCGAGGGCCCTGCGGCCCTGCCTGTGGATGCCACCCTAGGCTCTGCTGAACAGAGCTGGGACCTGAGCCCAGGCCTGGGCACTGGCCCTGGAGCTCCCTGGCAGAATTGGCAGTAGGGTCCGGGGAGACCCTGGTGGTGATGGGGGTTGGGGTGCTAGGGAGCCAGGCCAGGAATGTCCAGCATGGAGTGACTTGAGTGCTGTCTTCAGTAAAGAGCTGCTAGGCTGGGCTTGTGCCTGAAAATGCCCGGGCTGCTCCCGAAAGCCCGAGCCCGGTGGGCGGTGGCAGGATTGAGGGGGGTGGGGAAGAGACCCAAAGGTTCAGGAGCAGAGCTCCTGCACAGCTGTGGCTGCAAAGGTCAGCCAATTAGCACTTCCCAGGCGGGAGGAGAGGAGGAAAGCTGGCGGGCTGCGGAGGACGGTGCGCCCAGCCATTCCCAGAAGCTGCCGCCGCTGGGGAGGCGGCTTCGCATCCTGCAGAAAGGGTGCCATCTGTGGATTTTGCGCCAGAAGGGATATGTGTCAGGGCCTGGGAGTCAGGGGTGGGAGAGGGACTGGCGGCGGCCTTGGGGACTGAGTGTTGCCATCCGTGGCATGGGCCAGACTGATTCTCCCTGCTTGGTTAACGTTCCCTCCGCTTGTGCCACCCAGGCGGTGTCTGTCTCAACCGTTGTCAGATCGGCAGGCGCCAGTGCGGAGCGGTGCCCAGCCAAGCGGGCGCTGTCAGAGAATGTCCTCGGCCTTCTGACACGCTTGGAGGAGCCGGGCGTTGCTTGTTAGTTTCCTAGGGCTGCTGAGACAGGATCCCAGGACGTTGGTGCAGGGAAGCTGTGTGTAGCTATTTGTCTTCCAGGTTTGGAGGTCAGTAGGTCTAAGATGAGGGTGGTGGCTGGCTGCCCTCTTCAAGGCTCAGGGGAGAAGCCGCCTCCCTGCTCCTCCTAACTTCTTCTTTTTCTTTCTTTTCTTTTCTTTTTCTTTTTCTTTTCTTTTTTTTTTTTTTGGCGGTATTGGGGGTTGAACCCAGGGCCTCGCGCCTGCATGCTCTGCAAGTGCTGGACCACTGAGCTGCGCCCCCAGCCCATTTTTTACATTTTGAGACAGGGGCTCACTAAGTTACACAGACTGCCTCTGGTCTTGAACTTGCGATCCTCCCGCCTCTGCCTCCCAAGCTGCTGGGATTACAGGCATGCGCCACCGTGCCTGGCCCTCTCAACTTCTTGAGGTGCCCACATTCCTTGGTGCCTGGCCTTCTTCGTCCATCCTCAGAGCCACTGGTGTGGTGGCTGTCAAGGGCACCCTCTGCTCCCATCTGCACGTCTCGTGAGCCTGGCCTTCCCACCGCCCTCTCCACCTGCACCACCCACGCTGACCCCCCTTCTCAAGATCCTTCCTTCATCCCATAGGCAAAGTCCCTTTTGACACAGAAGGTCCCAGCTCCCTGGGATTAAGATGTAGAGATTTTCAGGGGGAGGCACTATCCAGCCTGCCCCAGAGCCTATAAAAGCTGGGGGAGAAAATAAGTCCTATGGGTTCCAAAAACAGCCCTAGAAAGGAATGATAAGCCAGGCATGGTGGTGCATGCCTATAATCCCAGCACTGAGGAGGCTGAGGCAGGAGGATCATGAGTTAGAGGCTGGCCTGGGCTACACACCAAGACCTTGTCTCAAAAAACCAAGAAAAGAAAAAAAAAAAAAAAAAAAAAAAGCTAAGAATTGTGAAGCATTGATCCATTCACTCATGCGCTCAAAGTGGAATCCGCCAGGTGGTCTCTGAGTGCCTCCTGCGCTCCACCAGGTGCTGGGAGCCGTGCGCCAACACAGCCGCCCGGCTGCCTTTACAGAGCATGAGAACCGTGGACTTTAACATGGAGGGGGCGATAGCGCCGTGGAAGAAAGGAGCAAGGTGCAGCGGGACCCTGGCACTGCCAGGGCACACGGAGGGAGTCTCCACATGCCTAGGCCCCCGGTTCCTTACCTGGGGCTTTTCCTCCAGCAGCCCGGCCTCCAAGATGGTGCTGTGTGTGGTGAAGGTCACAGTACCCATGGTGTATATCCATTCAGGTTGGACAGAGCTGTCTATGCCCAGGTGGGGCCAGGTGAAATGCCCTGTGGACTCCGAGTATCTAGGTGAGAACAGAGCTGCCAGCATCCAGGGCTGGTGGCCTTAAGCACTGCCAAAGCCACCTGCTTTGGATGGGGCCAGACTCCCTCTCTTTAGATGAACTGTGTCCAGCTGTGTCTCTTCCTGCCGCTATGGACTCTGACGGCCGGTAGAGGGCGCTGTGCTCTTGGCGTTCTCATTCTTGCTGGTGGATCCTTCCTACTGCAGGTGCACAGTGCAGTCCATTTTTTTTTTTTAATGGCTTAATGATTTAATCTTCTTATTTTCTCAGAAGAGCATGCTTTGGACTTCCCTGGGTACATGGGGACATTACTGATCAGATTAATTAATACGAGTTGCACAGCTTGGGACCTAGCCCCGTGAGCCTCCGCAGACCTATTTCTCTCACTGGTGTTTCTGTTTTCTCCTTAGGAGGTACGTTTCTCTAATAGTGTGTAAGCCTCACCCAGCTCGTCCCGCTGCTGGGAGCCATGGGAACGTTTTGTTCCTTCCTCACTTCGGTGGACACTTTGTGCCACCTGCCAGCAAATGGCCCAACTCAGAGGGGACGTGACTGTGACCCACACATGCCGGGAGGTTGTTGTCCTTGCTTTTTTGATGATTGTGGGTTTTTTGGGGGGTTCACACCTGCCCCACCTTTCTTCCACATGCTTTTTTCCCCTGTATCATGAACCAGTGATGGACATCGCTTTGAAGTGCTCACTAAAAAGCAGCCCGCCTGATTGGGAGAAATGTTCCACGTGCATCCTCCAGCGTCAAGGGAGCGGGGAGCTCACACCAAGGCACTTGCCAGGGGATTAGGGTGGATGTGGCCCAGATGCCAGGGTTGATGGGAGCTTAAGCCAGATGAGTAGGACAAGCAAATGAGAGGCAAACAGGGGGAACTCTTTTGGTTGGGGGGGCAGGGGAGGCTGGCTTCAGAGCGTGTCCAGCTGTTCATCAGAGAGGGATCGGGAGACGTGCTCAGGTGTTCAGAAGAGCCTGCATTAAAGGATGGTGACCCTGAGGCCCGCTGACCACGTCCCTCAGGTCCTGGGGAGGCCAGTGTTGCCTCCCCCACTCCCCCAGCAGCCCAGGTCCTGGCTGCATTTTAATTTCACTCTAGTGCCTTGGATCTAGGATTTAGCTCAGTTGGTAGAACGCTGCGCTGCAGCCTCTGAGGTCCCGGGTTCGATTCCCAGCACCGCAAAAATGGGAGCAGGACCTGGCAATCCACTCCCAAGGCAATCCCAAAACAGTCAGCCATTGAAAACTCTATGAGGGTCGCTATGAGTCAGATACCGAGCCGACGGCACCTAACAACAACAACAACAACCAGTGCCTTGAGGGCTCTAGGTTGGCCCCAAGCCTCCCACAGAGACTGAGATTCTCTGTCTCCTCCTCCTGGTTGGCTGTCGATGTGATTTTCCTCGTCACCGCTGACACCGCCATCTGACCCCAGCTCTCGGCTGGGCCTTGGGGAGGCCCTTTGCCTGCTCCAGAGCTATCTCCACCCGCGTGGGCGGTCCTGCTGTGCCCATGATGTCGTGCTGGGGCTCTGCCACAGCCCAGCCTGACTAGCGCCTGTCTGAGCCCTGGGGCGTCCCCAGCAGGACGTTCACACAGGTGCCTGAGCAGAGGATTCTGGGTCTGCCACGTAGACTGGGCGTGGTTTGCAGCGAGGTGATTGTTCCAGCGTCCGGAGCCTTTGAGAACTGGTGGTGTCCGGGCGCACGGCCCTCGGGTCGGGGCGCATGGCCGTGTGGTGAGGCTGCTCCAGGCGTCACCCCTGGCAACCTGCGGAGGCTGGCGGGCCTCAGGTTTGTTCCTTTCAGGGGAGCCCTGCTAGGGCGGGGAGCCCAGGTCACAGTCCCTGCTCCCTCTGACCCAGCGCAGACGCTGACGGTAGGGACAGGAGGATGCGGACCTGACACTTGGCCACTTCTCCAGGACCACCCTTATGCAGATGTCATGACAACCACGGATTCAGGTCCAGTTAAGGTCCCTTGCCGAGGTCCCCTGCCCCTCTGGGGGGCCCTGCACAGTCTCTTCCCTCTCCCCTCTGTCTGGACCGGATGGAGCCTGGCCTGGGGTTTGGAGGAGGGACAGTGGCTTCAGGGCAGGGCCTTGGAGATGGGACATTTGCAGCGGACTTGCAAGTGCAGTGTTCTGTCTGCGGCCACAGGATATAGTCCTGGGTCAGAGGAGACACAGGCTGAGCAAAGGCACTGTGGCCCCCACTCTTCCGTGGAGGGGGAGGTGGGGGCAGGGAAGCAGGCTCAGCCAGAGAGAGCTGGAGAAACCTACAGATAGGTCAGGTGGCCAGCCCGCCGTCAGTGTGCGACACTGTGGCAGGGATATGAACTTGACTTTGAAGGGCCATGGGTGAAGCAGCGATGTGAGGGGCCAGTGTCCTGAGGCCAGGGGTCCAGACACTGGAGCAGGCTGGACGAGGAGACGCCAGGCACTGAGACCCAAGGAGGCTCCTGCCTGTCCTTCCCACCCTCCACTGCAGGGTTCACCCCGCTCTGGCCCAGAGGCTGCTCCCTGCTGCATTCAGAGTGTGAAGGGGCAAAGCTGGTGCCCTTGGGTCCGCATCTGAAAGGCCAGCCAGGCTTTCATCCTAAAGGATCAGCCGTTGTCCTCCGAACGAGGAGCCCTCACCCTCCCGTGCCCTGGTTTCTGCCTGCCAGGGGCCTGCATGGCAAACCTGAACCTGGCAACCTTTCTTCCTATTCTTCCCGCAGACAAGGCATTTTTCTGTGGTTCTAACATCTTTCTCTTCACCTTTGTGTCAGAGGGGAAGAAAAAGACTATGTTTCTGGGCGAAGGGAATGATCTATTTAACACCGGCTTCTGAGCTTTATATATATATCTATCTACCTCTATATACCTGCAGCTGTAGCCCTGTGGCATCCGATCCCGTCAGATCTCGGAAGCTAAGCAGGGTCGGGCCTGGTTAGTACCTGGATGGGAGACCGCCTGGGAACACCAGAAGCTGTAGGCTTGGGAGAAGGACCTGGCAGCCCCCTCCCAAAAATCAACCCGCCATTGAAAACCCTATGAACAGCAGAGAAGCACTGACAATAGTGTTTCCCCTGTTGTACAGAGGGTTGCTATGAGTCGGATACCGACTCGATGGCACCTAACAACAACAACAACAATCTCCATACGAAGCAGCATTTGGTATTCTGACCCAGCTTCCCCAGACGCGCGGATTCTTCTGCCCGCTGCACCGGTCTCTCTGGGCGCCTGCCTCAGGTGGCAGGTCTGACACACACCCAGGGGCTGAGGGCCAGCACGCTGGTTCGGAGGCTGCTTGTAGGAGGCTTGTAATGGCAGAGCGCAATCCTGCCACTCGAGTCTACGGGCCACCTTCACGTGGCCACGTCCCGATAATTGGGTTCTTGGTGATCCACAACCACAGGGCTAATGTAAGCCGTAATGGGAACCCTGTTTTCCACCCAGTTAAGTTGCCGGAGCCGGAATGTGGCGTGCGCGCCGTCCACTTCTGTTCGCTGACTTCCCCTGCCTGCGGTCTGCCCAGCTCTCTCCTCCTGCATCATTCATTCTGCAAATATCCCCTGCACGCTCATCCTGGGCCCCGTGTGCACAGGCTAGGAGGCCCCGGGCGTGGCCAGGACTTGGCACTGTATACCCTTGCTTGGGATGCTAGGATTTAGCTCAGTTGGTAGAGCGCCGCTCTGCAGTCTCTGAGGTCCCGAGTTCGATTCCCGGCACTGCAAAAATGAGAGAAGGACGTGGCAACCCACTCCCGAGGCAATCCCGAAATAATCTGCCATTGAAAACTCTACGAGGGTCACTATGAGTAGGACACGGCTCGACGGCACCTAACAACAACAACCCTTGCTTGGGGGTGGGGAGGCTGCTGCCCCTGCAGCTACCCAGCTGGTAAGCCAGACTTTGTCGTTGTCACCCACAGGGAGAGTTGTGGAACCCAGAGGAGGGCGCTCGCTCTGCTTGGTGTGGCTGGGGGCACCAAGAACGTGTCACAGACAAGTCTGGGGAGGGGATGGGGCTGGCTGGTGTAAAGCAAAGGGTATCTCAGTGGTGGGGCAGCAGGGCCAGAGGGGTGACCCGCTGGAGTGGTCTGGAAGGGACTTCTTGGGAGGTGCGTGTGGGGCTGGGGAGGCTGCGGCTGGGTTGAGGAGAGGTGGAACCCACTCATTAATGGGGAACCACTGGGCAAGGTTGGAGTTTTAGGCCGGAGCTGGTGGGAGCCGTGGGGCACTGCACACCAGACGTGGCCAGGATCGTGTGTCGGAGGGTTTGCCCCATTAGCCAGGACTGCTTCAGTCTACAAATGACCCAGCACCCAGCTCTATGTGGCTTAAAGACAAAATAATTCATTAGTGCATTTGTCCGGAAGCCCCGGAGTTTACCGGTTTCAGGTAAGGCTTGATCCAGCACACAGGGGGTGTCACTAAATCCCATTGTCGTCTTCTCTTGACGTCTTTGACCCAGGGCCTTCCTTTCCAGGTTCTGTGTAGTGGGGAGATGATGGGACATCTTCCGCCTGAGTCCTTTCTAGGTCACCGAGGCCCGTGGGATAGCATGCTGGTTTCATTGTGCATTTCTAGTGACATCTCTGTGCAGCTCCTTGGCTCTGACTAGGCTGTGCTCGCCCCTGCCTGTGTTCCTGGGCTGTGCTCACCCCTGCCTGTGTGCTGTGCTGGTTGGCTTTGCCCCCCCGGGGGGGGGGGGCTCCCCTGGGAGGCGTGGCGGGAGAACTGGTTCTCCCCAGGAAGACTGAGTCTTGTCTGACCAGAGGAAGAGGGGGTGGGTGGGAAAGACAAAATGATGGTGTCCAGGACAGCTACCCACAGAGGGAGAGAGGCTGGGAAGGGGTGGGAAGGGGTGAGGGCAGGGCCCGGAGGGACCAAGGTGACTTTCCTAGTGCCAGTGCCCCTCTGATTGTCCCTCGGAAAGGACGTGAGAGGCAGACTTGGGGGTGACGCCAGCCCAGCACCGTGGCTCTTCCTCTGTGCTCTTGGCATTGACAGCTGTGTTGAGTCCTTTAGGGTCACATGTGGTGCCGTTGTTTCCTGGGTCCTCTGTGCCAGGGGCTCCCCTCCCCAGGTCTTCTCTCTCTCGCATGGCTCGCTGTGTCCCCTGAGGCTGCCAGTGCCACCCAGACAGTCCGAAGCCTGTTTCTGGGCCCCAGAGCTATTTCCGTTGCTGAACCTACTTGTGTCCTTTCCTGTAGGGTTGGCTGCTGCCTCCTTTGGATCCTGTTGTACCTCAAGTGCTGCTGCCAGAGCCTCTGCTTATTTTCCATTCTTTTGTTGTTGCTGTTGTTAGGTACCATTGAGTCAGTATTCGACTCATAGTGACCCTCCTTACAACAGGTGAAACAGTATTGCTAGTGCTTCTTTGCTGTTCATAGGGTTTTCAATGGCAGATTGATTTTTGGGAGTGGGTTGCCAGGTCAAGCCTACAGCACCTGGTGTTCCCAGGCGGTCTCCCATCCAAGCACTAACCAGGCCCGACCCTGCTTAGCTTCCGAGATCTGACGGGATCGGATGCCACAGGGCTACACCTGCAGGCTTCCATTCTTTTAGCTTTACTTTAATTTCTCAAGGAACATAGGAACACAGTCTGGTGGCCAACCTTCCCCTCTCTCCTCCTTGCCTCCAGTCACTCCGTTCATTGTGGAGTTAATGCTACCCTGGTCCTTTTGGAGCACACCCTTTCATCCTTTCTTCTGTGCATTGCGATGGATACTCATAGAAATACAGTGTTGAGTTTTCTGGTTGTATTTTTTTATATAAATACAATTGGCCCTCCGTATCCACAGCTTCCACATCTGTGGATTTAGCCAACTTTAGATTTTAAAATATTTGGGAAAAGAATTCCACGTGTACTGAATACGCACAGACTTTTCGCTTGTCGCAACTCCCTAAACAATACAGTGTAGCAGCTGTTTACATAGTATTCACATTCAGCATCGTCAGTAACCTTGTGGCGATTTAAGCACGGGGAAGGTCGTATGCCGGTTCTGTACTCATACTGTGTCATTTTATATAAGGGACTTCATGCCCAGGGATTTTGGTATCCACAGGGGGTCTCAGACCAATCCCCTGCAAATATCAAGGTATGGCTTTTTTATTTAATTTTTTTGCGGTTCTGTGGGTTGAACCCAGGGCCTGGCGCTTGCATGCTTTGCAAGTGCTGGACCACTGAGCTGTATCCCCCAGCCCATTTTTTTTTTTTTTTTTTTACTTATTTGAGACAGGGTCTCGCTAAGTTACACAGACTGCCTCTGGTCTCGAACTTGGTGATCCTCCTGCCTCTGCCTCCCGAGCCGCTGGGATGACAGGCGTGTGCCACCACGCCCGGCTATGACTTTTGTTTTGAAACTTGCTTTTTAAAAAACCCAACAGTGTGGGATATATTGTGGTTAATGAATGGTGCCCTGATTTCTCATGTGCCATCTCTGGGCAGGGTAGCTGGGTAGGGTGGAGGTGGGCATCCTTCTGTAGACTGTCGGACATGAGGCAGGCCAGCCCTCGGGCCGGCCTTTGTTAGATCAGGAGATGGTAAGGCCCTGTCTTGCCGCTCTCTGAACAAGACAGATGTGTAGTGGGGAGCCCAGATGTGGCCCCGCAGTGCCCCTGACTTCCTTGGAGTTGTGCCTCATTGCAATGCGCACGGTGTTTTAGCTTCTAAGCTGACCTTGTCTTGAGAATTGGGGTGGAGCTTTATGACTCTGCACCACAGCCCTGCAAATCAGTCATTCAGGTTGAGGATCCCCCACCGTGTGGGGGGCAGTAATGGGGCTTTTGTGTTCCTGGCGTCTCCTCAACACCACGTGAAACTCCTCCCGCCTAGAAATGTTGTTGTTGTTGTTAGGTGCCGTCGAGTCCTGTCCGACTCGTAGCGACCCTCATAGGGTTTTCAATGTCAGACTGTTTCAGGATTGCCTTGGGAGTGGATTGCCAGGTCCTTCTCCCATTGTTGCGGGGCTGGGAATTGAACTCAGGACCTCAGAGACTGCAGCGCAGCATTCTACCAACTGAGCTAAATTCCAGCCCACCTGGAAATGACAGTGAGCTAAACACACGCGCCCAAGCTTGTTAGGCGGGGGCAGCGCTGTGCCTGACAAGACTCACATCCGTTCCTTGATAATAACCCAGATCTGCCACCGGAGAGGTGACAAGGGTCTTTCCCTTGACATTTTGCCACCTGGCTCCCTGGACGTCACTTCACTCTTGTCCCGTATCTGGGTCAAGAAGAGCGGTTGCTCCCTCAGGGGCTGCGAGCCTTGGCTGCCTTTCACCCTGGACTGTCCACATGGTCCGATTTGTGGACCTGAGCAGCGTGACCCTGACCTTGGAGATCATGGCCTCCTGGAAGGGCCGGGCCTCCTGCTGCGAGGCCTTTGCGGATGCCTTGGTCAGAGCAGCCCCTCCCAGACGCCTTATCTTTGGACGTCAGAAAAGCCTGCCTCGGCGCTGAGTCCAAGGATGTTTCTGCTCTTCCTTAGACCTTATTTAGGGCTTAACTCCTCTGAGCTGGGAGGGAGCTCTGCACATGGAGCACAATTTGATTATGTTTAGACCCGCTCTGTGAAGGCGACCTTCACGGCTGATGAATTTAATTATTCTGATTGATGACACCTTCTGCAAAGAACCTGTGCCAGTGCACATACGTTGTTGTTGTTGTTAGGTGCCGTCAGGTCGATATCTGACTCATAGCGACCCTCATAGGGTTTTCAATGGCTGACTGTTTCAGGATTGCCTTGGGAATGGATTGCCAGGTCCTTCTCCCGTTTTTGCGGTGCTGGGAATTGAGCTCGGGACCTCAGAGACTGCAGTGCAGCGCTCTACCAACTGAGCTAAATCCCAGCCCGTGCGCACACATGGAAGTTGGAAAATTCATAGAAAGCGCTCGTTGCCCTGGCAGGGCTCTGAGAAACCTCCTCTCTTTGGGGCCCTGGCACGTGGTTCACAGCTCCCCGGAGCCCCTCCGAATGGCGTACAGGGCCTCATCACTCCCTTTATTCACCTGTCGGCTCGGAAGAGCCGCGTGGGTCTTTGAGTTGGATCCGGCGCAGGCAGAAGTGGGTCTGGTTTGAAAGGGCCTGGTTAAGAGTCCTACATGGAGGGAGCTTTCCTGCCATTTTCAAGGTCTTTTCGATGTGGAGCTGGGGAGGAGTGGCCATTTTTGTGGGGGTTTCTCTTTGATCCTGGTTCAGATGGAGCCCGCTGAAATTTCTCCCCGGGATCCTTTGTTCTCCATGAAAACCAGAAAGTGTAGGCATGACATAGAAAGTCCCCATTGGAGCCGGGCGCAGTGGCGCACGCCTGTAATCCCAGCAGCTGGGGAGGCGGAGGCAGGAGGATCGAAAGTTCAAGACCAGAGGCAGTCTGTGTAACTCAGTGAGACCCTGTCTCAGAAAATAATAAAACCTACAAAATGGGCTAGGGGTGCAGCTCAGTGGTCCAGGCCCTGGGTTCAACCCCTAGTACTGAAAAAAAAAAAAAAAAAAAAAAAAGAAAGTCCCCATTGGGTGGCAAAGTCTGGTGTGTTGAAATGACATGCTGAGAAAAATGTCAGAAGATGGAGTCACGGACGCTGTGGCTTGGAAGGCCTGTGGCTCCCCACCCCCAGGGGGTCTGTGTACCCTCGTGGGAACCTCCTGCAGGTGCGTGCCCCCACCTCATGGGCTTCTCGCACCCCGTCTCTGCAGGGGGTGTGTCGCGATCTCCGGGGTTGAGCCACGATGGACTTTTGTACCTCCACCATGTTTCTTGGCCTCGGGGAGCCTTGTGCTTCCGGCAGGCCTGCTTTCAAGGTTGTCCTGTCCTGCTGAGGTCGGAAGGGAACAGAAAGCTGCCCACAATCCCGTTTTGGAAAGGGCCTCGGTATAAAGGAAGAAATAAATGGAACCGCACAAAGGAAAAGATTAAAGAACAGAAATCAAAGACAGGGAGCTGTGTGTTTGGTTGGCCCTGGGTACAAGCGGCAGGCTTTTTAAGAGGCGCTTGAAGTGGGGCACTGTTTGGTCTGGAGTCGCTTTCCTCCCGTTTGTTCTCCTGTGATTCCAAATCAGGAGGGGGGCTGAGGGTTTTTGAAAACATCGCCCGGTCTTTGGGTGGAGTGGTGGAGAGAGGGTGACTGTGCAGCCGCGTGTGTCTGTCTCTACTGTAGGCGCTCCCTGAGGGCCCGGGGGTGGCATGCTCACCCCAGTCAAACTTCCTACTCTCTCCTCCTCTTCACAGGGGGAAACTGAGGCCCAGAGCAACTAACTAGCTTGCCCAACGTGACACAGCTGGTCAGGGCCAGCCTGGGATCTGAGGCCAGCAGCCTGGCTCCAGGGGCCCCAGGCCTTCATTCTGCTCATTCACCAATATCTTTAGACCTACTGTGTGCAGGGGCTGAGTAGGCACTGCCAGGTCGTGAGGCAGAGGGTCCAGGGAAGAGATAGTTACAGGGCTGAGGGACTCGAGCTGGGCAGAGGAGAGCCCAGTTTGGGAGGGGAGCACCTAGGAGGCTTCCTGGAGGAGGTGGCCCGAGGGCTGAGGCTTATAGATGGGTAGGCTGGAAGCCGGGCACAGTGAGGTGCAAGATTGGGTAGAACTGAGTTGAGATTTGACTCTGGGGCTCAGGCGATAGCAAGGTGGCTTCACTTTGGCAGGGTGGGCCCAGTGGGGACCCAGACACTCCGTCATGACCTGCAGGAGGTGAGTAGGGGACACAGATGCCCTGAATGTGTAAGTGCTTAGGAAGTGCCAGTGCCCTCACCCCCACTTCCCCCGGAAGTCGGGACCGTGGGCTGGCCAGGCCGTGACCCAAGAGTGCAGACTGGAGGGCCCTGGCTGGGGCAGAGAATCAAAATGACTTATTCACATTAGAAATGAGGGAGTCCAGCCAGCCCCCCACAGAGCTGTGGCAGGGGCTCTCGTCCTACTGGACCACGTCTCCCGTCTCCCTCCTCCCTGGCCTCCCCCACCCCGAGGTTTCCCCTGCTCGTGTTTCCTGTGCAGCCCCCGCCTGGCATCGGCCCTGCACAGGGAGCCCCGGCACAGCAGGGCTGCACTGGCACCCACTCCTCCGCCCAGATGCTGGGTTTTCTGTGAGCTGGGGTGTTCATCTGAGAACCACGCGGATGCTCAGGAAAGCACTCGGGGCCTGGCTTTGCCCCTTAGTCGGAGCCCAGGAGCCTCCTCGGGCATCTGACTGCCCACGTCCACTGTACGTGCCAGACCTTGGTGTGGCCCGGCTCTCCCAGGCCACTGGCTCTTCTCCACGACCCAGGCCGGGCCAGCGTTTCGTGTCTCTGAAGTGTCTTTCTGGCACCTGGACCAGTACTTCAGAAACCCAAGCTTTTTTATTTTTATTTTTGCTGTACCGGGAGGCTGAAGCCAGGGCCTGGAGCAAGCTTAGGAAGTGCTCGACCACTGAGCTGCATCCCCAGCCCCTCTTTTTATTTTTTATTTTGAGACAATGTCTTGCTAAGTATGATTTTCCCCAGAAAGAAGGCTTGGCATTTTGAGGTGTATGTATTTTACTTTGAAATGCCAAAATGAATTTAAGGTCAGTACTCAGGTTTTGCTTTTTAATATGCTCAGTAGTAGGGCTTTCTAATGGGTTTTTCCTTTGTCTTTTAAAGGATGAGCAACATTTGACCAATTTCCAGTGTTCTTGGCATTTTATTTAAAGAACGCTGAAAAAAGAAAACCTTTACGATTATTCTCTTTTGCTTTACTTTATAAATGCCTAAAAACTTCTTTTAACGAATGCCCCTACCTCATTAGTCAAGATACTGTGACGATCGATCTATTTTACATAATGTTTAAAAACAAAGACTTAGGGGGAAAAACGGAAGGAAGTATAATGCTGGCTTGGCTACTGAGGAGAAAAGAAAGAATTGAGCATTAATTATTTGTTACTATCAGAAGTATGGCCTGCAGCCGTAGCCCTGTGGCATCCGATCCTGTCAGCTCTCAGAAGCTAAGCAGGGTTGGGCCTGGTTAGTACTTGGATGGGAGACCGCCTGGGAACACCAGAAGCTGTAGGCTTGGGAGAAGGACTTGGCAACCCCCTCCCCCAAAAAATCAATCTGCCATTGAAAACCCTATGCACAGCAGAGAAGCACTGACAATAGTGTTTCCCCTGTTGTACAGAGGGTCGCTATGAGTCGGATAACGACTCGACGGCACCTAACAACAACAACAACAACAACAAGTTATGCAGGCTGTCTCTGGCCTCGAACTTGCGATCCTCCTGCCTCTGCCTCCCAAGTCGCTGGAATTACAGGCGTGTGCCACTACGCCTGGAAAAACCCAAACGTTTCTGAGATTAGCCCAAAGCCTCTCAGCTGGCAGGGCTAGTCCTCAGAGGGGCAAAAGCCACAGGCTCACCAGGAGCGCCTTCCAGAACTGGGTGGATCCTCGGACAATGGTAACCAGGCTTAGGCTGGAAGCGCCCCAGAGAATGGGCTGCATCCTTTGGAGAAGCCAGGGTGCAGGAAATCATGAATCCAAGGGCATCTGTGGACCTCTGTCATTGCAGTTCAGCATCTGCAGGCTGCCTGGCTGGGCTGTGGCAGTGCTGGCTCTGACCTGCCATTCACGTGCTCTAGACAGTCCTGAAGGCCCAGTTCAGTGGCTGCCTCCTCCAGGGAGCCTGCCTGATTCTCTTCATGGCTCTGCCTCAGTGTGTGGCCAGCAACCACACCCTTCCCCTCGTATGGTGCACATTCAGAGCCGTGTCCTGAGCATTCACGACCTCCTCATTCCTGGGAACCCCCTGTGAGCGGCTCCTCTTCTCACCCCCATGTTATGGTGGGGAAACTGAGGCCACACGCCAACAAGCAGCAAACTGAGATCCGAGCTGTTGTTCTGTGGCCTTAGCCGGCACTTGCTCACAGTGCCGGTCTGGGGGTCGGCCAGCCAAGCCCCTCAACTCCTGGACAGGGGTCTTTGTTTCCCCTCACGCCTGTGTGCAGCTGCCCCAGGGAATGTGTTGTGGAACAAGCCTGGGGGGTTTGTGAGCACATCTCACTTACTAAGGTCACAACCCACCCCCGGCCCTGTTAAATGTTGTTTTTGATGTCTAAGGATGGTGTGGAAATTCCTCTGTTGTTTTGTGACCCAGTTTCTGTGCTTTGAAAATGCCGCTCCCTTCCTCCCCCGACTGCTTCTGAAATCAGGGGAGGGTCCCGCTCTTCCCTCCGGTGCTCTGCCTGGCCTCCGATGTCTAGGTAAGGGGGTAATGCAGCAAGTTTAGGGGGCTCCTCGCGATGACTCACCTGCAGGGCTCACCTGCTCTGGGAAGCCCACCTGCGGTTTTGAGAGGCCTCCAAACACATTAACTGAGGAATAGCAGCTCTGGGCCAGGTGGCCTGGGCACCTGTCATCGGAGATGGCCGGGGAGGGTGCGGGTCTTGCAGCACGTGATCAGAGACCGCTCCACACTGCTTCTCAACCAGGGCTGTAAAGAGCAGCAGGTGCCCCAGCCATTCCTGCCCATCACCTTGGGATCTGAGGTCAGCTGGGGCTGAACACAGTGGCTGCAGCCTGCAGACCCCAGACCATGGAACGTGGTTCACAGGGCGAGGCTCTGACCCGCATCTGCGTGGGCCACCAGCCTCCGTAGCAGTTGTGGGCAGGAGGCCTGTGGGCTCTCTCAAGCGTTGAGGGAGCCAAAGGATCCTTTCTGGTGCCGTGAGCCCCAGACTGAGCCTCAGTGTGTCGGCACCTGTACCCGGAAACTCCTTTTTTTTTTTTGTGTGTGGTGCTGCAGGTTGAACCCAGGGCCTTGTGGTTGCACACTTTGCAAGTGCTGGACCACTGAGCTGCACCCCCAGCCCATTTTTTTAACTTTTTGAGACAGGGTCTCCCTAAGTTACACAGACTGCCTCTGGTCTCAAACTTGTGATCCTCTTACCTCCGCCTCCCGAGCCCCTGGGATTATAGGCGTGCGCCACCACACCCGGCACCCTGAAATTACTGAGCAGGCAGCGGCCCTGGTGTTGCCACTGTGAGCCCGGCTTCCCTTACCTTCTGTCTCCCCTTGCAGTGCGCCTGCCCCCGACTGTTGCCTGGTATAGTGAGGTAGGATTTTTGGAGGATGCAGCCGCTGGAGGTTAGGAGAGACACAGGTGCAAATCAAGATGTTATGACGTCCAGGCCCTGGGGGCCCATGGCACACCTGGTACCCGCCCCCAGAGCCCGGCACGTGGGGCCAACAGTTCCCCAAGGGAGTCCTGACTGGGGGGTTAGAGCCAGCAGACCCAAAGCCCAGGTCATACAGGGTCCGACAGGTGGTCACTGCGGTGAATCTGTGCAGTCCATGTGGTGCGTGGGCATGGGTAAGTTGAGCCACGCTAACTGCGTCCCGCTGTCCCAGAGTAAGGGGCTCAGGAGGCAGCTGCATAGGGCAGAGTTGAGGGGCGCATACCAAGGAGCTAGAATGGGAACTGGGCCCAGGGTATCTGTGCCTTTCTTCTGGTCTGAGAAAGTGCAATGTATTTAAAGTAGACATAGAAGCACTGTGAGACTATAAGAATTCACCATTCCTGTCATCAGATTTCTGTCCCCACGAGTGCGGCCATCAACACGACACACTTTCACGTCTGGACTCACAAGTACACGTGGAGGGCTGTCCACACCTCGAGTCCACGGCGGAGGATGTGGCCCTCCAGGGGAGGGGAGCACAACACCTCCTCCTCCTCAGGTCCTGCTGTGTTCTAAGCTTTGTCTGCCACAGCAGCCTCCTAGGGCAGCACTGGAAGCCTCTGGAAGCATCTAGAAGCATCTGGAAGCTTCCATGTCTTAGTCCCATGTTCCAGAGAGCAGTGAAAACAGACTGGCAGGGCTTGGCAGGGATTGGGACGCATCGACGTGGGGGGAGAGCCACAGAATGTATTCTTGGTTGGGAGCCCTTTTGCTCGGCCTGTGTCTGGGCAGCCAGCCACTTGGGAATGTCTGCTAAATGCCAGAACCACGGGAGGCATGGCTCTCTCCTCCACAGCCCACACATGTGGCCGCCGTCTTCCACGTATACTCACTGGGCTTTTGTCAAGAGCGAGAAATGGGGATGGAGCTGAGCAAGAGATGTGGAGATAGAATCTCTCCCTTACTTAAGGTGAGGTCGGGAATAAGAGGACAAGATATTGTCACTGGCAGGAGGCCTTTATTGCTACACACAGGGTTAGTTCACACACACACTCACCTTGGCACACCGATACCTGGCACCTCTGTACTCGCACCTGATGACGCAGATAAGCCTCGCAATCTGTCCAGTCGAGCGGTGTCCTCAGCCTTCCTTCCCGAAGTTCTTCTTCTCACGGCGCGGAGATGGTGACGATGTGGCGACGGGTCCTCTGTTGGTGGGGGGTTCAGCATGACATGGAGTCTGTCATTGCTTAGAGTTGAGGAACCCGCCTGCTGTCAGGTCTCCTCTCTTCTTGTACAGTTCAGTGTGGAGTCTGTGGTCCACCTGGTTATCTTACATAGACGTCACTGTACCGTGTAGTTATTGGGTGCCAGGAGTCTATCCTTATCACTCTTTTGCACACGTGTCACTCTCCCCCAGGGCAGTCCCAGGGGGGCTTAGGCTACAATCTTACGGGGTGTCACAGCACTCCACACTTCAAGTAACACACACAGTTGATTGCATCATTCCCTTACATTCCTAGTCCTTACGGCTTTTCTTTGTCTCTTTGCTCCGCAGTGAACGACCTGCAGGAAGAAGGCAAGAGCGCCATCAACTCGCCGCTGTCTCCCACTGTGGTGGACGTTCACCCCGAAGACACCCAGCTAGGTACCGTGGTCCCTCCACGCTTCCGCAACGCTGTCGTACGGCCCCTGCGTGACCCGGGTCCTGGGGGTGCCGAGGAGCCGGGTGGTCTGGCCTTGTGATTGGACACCACTCGGGCGGCATTTGAGAGCCCAAG
Organism: Pedetes capensis; assembly: GCA_007922755.1. Lineage (NCBI taxonomy): Eukaryota > Metazoa > Chordata > Mammalia > Rodentia > Pedetidae > Pedetes > Pedetes capensis. The sequence goes on along the minus strand of VMDO01010636.1, from coordinate 42,841 downwards.
TCTTGGTCAAGGTCGTGTTTAGAGACGCCCACGGGGAGGCACTGTAGGTGTCTGCGCCTGTCTGAGAGTGCGTTGTTATTCACGTGTGGCAAAGCTGACCGAGGAGGAAGGACTTGCGGGGACACAGAGGGTTATGGTCACAGTTGCAAGAGGAGGACCAATTAGGCCACATGGGGAGGCACCAGGGTCAGGCCCGAGGTAGGAGAGAGGGGAAGCTGTTTTGCTGGTTTCTGAGTGGGAACGGGCAAGGCGGGGCAGCAGGCTCTGGGCCGGTGGTTTGAGTCATTTCAACGGCTCTGTCACCAGGGGGCAGTCTTGAGTTACCTGGTCCCTGGCCTGCGGGTGCATTTGCAGGTGCTACCAAAGGAAAACTAGGGAGAAAAACCCCGCAGCCCAGCTGGTAGCCACTGAAAACCCTACGAATAGCAGAGAAACGCTGTCAGATACAGTGCTGGAAAATGAGCCCCCCAGGCTGGAGGGCATTCAAAAGACAACTGGGGAAGGGTGGCCTCCTCAAAATAGAGGGCACAGTAATGACAGGAAAGGAGTAAAGTCCCTGGGACCTCCTTTTGCCGATGATGTGGCAAGACTCAAAATGAGAAGAAACATAATGTCTGCAACAATGGCTCAAACATAGAAAGATTGTGTTCCTGGCACAGTGTTGGGTAGTGTATGTTTGTTGTACATGGGGTTGCTGTGAGTCAGATTTGACTCCACAGCACCCAACAACAATAACAACAAAGGAAAAGGGGCTTGGTAGGATGGGGTCCTGCAGTCCAGAGGAGCTGACCTGGAGGACTTGGTATTGATTGTTTGGGCTCATAGAAGGTTCTGAAGTAGAGAACTGTGAAGGGTGAAGGGTGCCTGGAGTAGGTGTGTCAGATTGAGGAACAGCAGGTGCCAAGGCCCTGTGGCAGGTGATAGCGAGGCTTGCTACAGAATGAGGGGACCCCAGAAGGGCTGGAGCAGAGTATTGGGAAGAGCTGGAGACATGAGGTCGCACGTGGTAGTGGGGGCTGCAGAGGTCCTAGCTGGGCCATCACAGGGACTCCCCTGTGTTCCCTGGCGAGTGACCAGGAGCATCCTCTGTGGCTTCCTGGCCGTGTCTACCTGGGTGTACTGCCTGGAGCCCCCATTGCTCCTCCTCCTTTCCCCCCTTTTGGTTAAGAGAAAGGTTTGGAGTAACCGCTCCCACACTCTCCGGCTGGACAGTGGAGGTGGCCCGGGGCCAGAAGCTAGCCTGCTGGAGTCAGAGGGGCCTCTGTGTCCTGGCTTCCCCATGGCACTGGTCCTTTCTGTTCTGGCCTCTTGCACCCCTGACTCCAATTCTGCCCTGTTTCATGGCCCGCTCTGACAAAAAACACGGAGGGAAAAAGACACGAGAACCCCCCAGAAGGGAACAGGGATGAACCCATATCACTGTGAAACGGCATCTTCCTTTGTGTTTTCATTGTTTTTTTTTCTAATATTTCTTTGTATGTTGTTTTACATGTGACGCCTGCCTGCAGTTTGGTCCCATGTAGCATTATACACATTGTCCATTGTGCTAGCACCATCGTGGCCTCTCCCATGCGCCGTTAACAGTGGCTGCAAGGAACTGCCTGCTGCTGGAAGCTTTTCTTCTACTTCTTCTTTTTATTTATTTTCTTGTGGTACTTGGGGGTTGAACCCAAGGGCCTCCCATATACTTTGCAAGTGTTCTACACTTGGTTGCACCCTCGGCCCATTAAAAATTTTTTTATCTCAAGACAGGGTCTTGCTAAGTTGCACAGGCTGCTTCTGGCCTCAAACTTGCGATCATCCTGCTCTGCCTCCCGAGCTGCTGAGATTATTGGCGTGAGCCACCAAGCCTGGATCGAAGCTTTTCTTCCATATTAGGTCTTGGTAGAAGAGGCTGCTTGGGCCTCTGCGAGTGCCAGCCTCTCTTTATTTCTCTCCCCACATGGGCGAGATTTGGACCAGCTGCGTGGTACAGTTGGTGATGGGATGGGGAGGCTGAGGAGGACAAGGGAGTTTGGCCTCGTCCCCTCTCTGCTGGGCTGTGTGATTTGATTTTGATGTTGCCATGCCACTGACGTGGCTGCGTGGCCTGTCCTGGCTGAGGATGTGCCTGGTCTCTGCTGCTTAGCCTGTTTCCTGCCCCGTGTGATCAGGAAATCAGCCGCCACTGGCATCTCTGCCACGCCCATGACCACTAACTGTGGCCCCTTTTGTCCCTGGCAGAGGAGAATGAGGAGCGCACAATGATCGACCCCACCTCCCGGGAAGACCCCAAGTTCAAGGAGCTGGTCAAGGTGAGGGGGTTGAACTGTTCTGAGGCCTTTGCTTTGGGGCTCGGGACTCTTGTGGGCAGAGGGATCCAAACCTCTGGACACCTGGAAGGGACGTTAACGCCACGTCAGAAGGGGACAGATGTGTCAGCCGAGAGGGTCAGGTCAGTAGCACAGAGCTTCCCACATGCTGCCACAGCCAGGGCCTTTAGACTGCGGTCAGCTGGTGCTGGGCAGAGGCGTGTGAGGGTGTTTCGGGACCCTAGCGCCCTTCGGCGGGGCCTCCGGGGGCTGCGTGGCTGTGTGGGGACCCTTCGGTATCTGCCACATCAGGGAGCGTGAATACCAGCAGCGTGAGAAAGCTGGCTGCTCTGTTCCCAAAAGTCACAGCAGTGAGGGCAGCAGTCACGGCTCTGCGGCCACTCCTCCCCAGCACGGCGACGCGGCTTCATTTGCCGAGTTCGCCTGTGTGCCGGCGGGGACTGCAGTTCGATCGCTCTTATCTAAGCCACAGCAGACCTTCTGAAGGTCACCTCCCAGCCCAGAGCAGAGGCTGCAGGGCTCCCCTGTGTCCTGGCCCAGATGGATCTGGTGCCAAGTTCAGGGCGGTTTCGAGAAAGGCTTTGCTTCTCTTACAGTCCAGGGCCGGCAGGGATGACCTGGGGGCTTTGAGAAGGTTGCGTGTGACAATGTGTGCCTGAAGGACACATTTTTCTGTTCGTCTCCCCACCTTCCATGCCGCACTGCGCAGCTGCAGGGCACGCCGGCTGCATCAGGAGAGGAGTGGGGTTTGTAGGCTGTCTCCTTCAGAAGCGCGGATGGAAGACGTCAGGGTCTGCGCTGCCCAAAGATGCGGATTCGTTTTTCTTTTGTCCTCCCTTTCCTATTTTATTTATTTATTATTTGCAACAGGGGTGGAGCCCAGGGCCTCCCACATGCTAGGCTAGTGCGGTACCATGATTCTTAATACGTTTATCTACTCTGTTTTATTAAGGATTTTTCCTCCCAAATCCCCACTTTGTTATTCAGAACAGAAGGATGTCTTTAAGGAAGCTAGCTTATTTTGCTACCAAAATGGTATTCGTGAGGGATCTCTGAGCCAGGGATGGCTGAGAATCATCTGGATCCTCCAGAGAAATAGAACCAATAAAATGTTGTTGTTAGGTGCCATCGAGTCGGTATCTGACTCATAGCGACCCTATGTACAACAGGCAAAACACTATTGTCAGTGCTTCTCTGCTGTTCATAGGGCTTTCAGTGGCTGATTGATTTTTGGGAGTGGGTTGCCAGGTTTGTCTCCTAAGCCTACAGCACCTGGTGTTCCCAGGTGGTCTCCCATCCAAGTACTAACCAGGCCCGACCATGCTTAGCTTCTGAGGTCTGATGGGATCGGATGCCACAGGGCTATGGCTTCAGGCAATAAAACATATACAATATATAATAATACCTGTGTATTATATTATATATATACACACACCCTGTATAGAAAGAAAGTTTTTGTAAGGTAATTGGCTCACAGGATTTTAGAGGGTGAGAAGACCTCCCCATCCCCTCTACCCTCAGCAAGTCAGAGCCCCAGGGGAGTGGGTCCCGCCAGGCAAAGGCTCAAGGAGAGGAGGTTGCTGTGGATGCTAACGGAGGCCAAAGGCCTGAGCACTAGGTGCAGTAGGACATCCACCTGCAGGATGTCGGTGCAGTCCCAGGCAGAGAGGGGGCTCCAGCCTTCCTTGGCCATTTTGTCTGCTTCAGGCCCACCCACCTTGGGAAGGCCATGTGCTTTACCCACCCACCCATCAAACGCCAATCTCTCCTGGAAATGCCCTCACAGCCACGCTGAGAAGTGATGCCCAGCCAGCTGCCTGGGTCCCTCGTGGCCCAGGCACGTTAACACATCAAACAACCGTCGTATGGACGGCTCTCTGACACTGCAGCCATCCTTGGGAAGACACCCACTGTGTTCCCAAGCATCAAGTCCTTGCATCCCCTGGGAGGGCGGCTGGTGTCACCCTGGCGTTTCCTGGGGCCTCGGATTGTTGTTGTTGTTAGATACCATCGAGTCTTGTCCGACTCATAGCGACCCTTATAGGGTTTTCAATGGCTGATTGTTTCGGGATTGCTTTGGGAGTAGATTGCCATGTCCTTCTCCCATTTTTGCAGTGCCGGGTGCTGGGAATCGAACTCAGGACCTCAGAGATTGCAGAGCAGCTCTCTACCAACTGAGCTAAATCCAAGCCCCCGGGGCCTCCGATAGAGGAGGTCACTCCCCACCCCTGGGGCTACCCACTTGCCGCCCTGTTCACAGAGCCCAGGTGGGTGCTGCGGGCCAGGCTGGGCCCTGGGGCTGGAGGGGGACTAAGGCGTTTCCTTCCTGGAGGGGATCTGTGTTCAGCTTCTGCCCAGTTCGCTGGTCCCCACTTCTGCCTCTGCAGCTGTTTGCACCTTGTGCAGCCAGGGCTGGCCAGCTGCATGCATATCCGCCCATGGAGGGGAACGCAGCCTCCGTGGCATCCGGGGAAAGCCGGAGGAGAGCGTGTGTGGAGGCCGTGTTTTCTGGGTCCCAGGTGTGGCAGGAGGGGCCTCCACCCGGGGCTGGGGGTGTGGGGCTTCACCCCTGGGGTGGAGGGCAGCACTAAGGTCAGGAAGGACCTGAGGACTTGGCGCTTCTCCCTGGCTGCTCACGCTCTGCTTGGAGACCCACTGACTCCACAGAGTCGGGCCGGGCAGCTCCGCACGCGCTGCGTTCCCTTCCGAAGCTCTGGCCAGCCTGGTCATGCACCGGCCTCACCTCCCTTCCCTCTCGGGGGCGAATCTGGGGTGGCAGTGGCCTCTGAAAGCATCAGCCGTGAGCTTTCCTCTGGTGATCTTTCCTGGGGAGCCGAGGTGCTGTGGCTACATCGTGGCCCCCCCGTGGTCCCCAAAGATGGCCAAGGTGAAGTCACCTCACTCTACAGATGTAGATAATGGACCCTGCGATGGGGGGGGTTTCCTGGATGAGGAGCCGGGTGGGGAGGCTGGGCTGCAGTTGCAGCCGGCAAGTGAAGACGGAAGCCAGGGCCAGGTGCTGGCGTGGAGGTTGAGGGAGGGGCCGTGTGCCGAGGACTGCGGGCAGCCTCTGGAAGCTGGAAAAGGCAGGGAGGCAGCATCTCCTGCAGCCTCTGGAGGGGCCGGCTCCCCTCTCCTGACCCCTTGACCTGAGCCCAGGCAGGCTGGTTCTGGACTTTGGACTGGCAGCATGCAAGAGGCACCATCAGAGCTGCTGCAGCCACAGGCTTGTGGCCATTAGTTGAAGTGCCCGCGGGAAACAGGCGCGGTGTGTGAGGTGGCCTCACATGCTGTCACCGCTGCCTCTTCCGCCGCAGCGGACGGCTGCCCCATTGGGCCAGGCACGGTGCGTCTTGCCTCTGCTGTGTCAGCATCCTTGGCTGTTGCCTGGAAGGGCCAGCTGCCAGACACCGAGGTGTCCGCTCCTGCTACTGTCCCCAGCCTGGAGCGCGAGTGCTGGGAAACCGCGATTTCCAGAAGGCTTCGCCCACTCTCAGGCTGCAGGTCATATCTCGAGGCGGGCTGGTGTTTTCCTCTCTTCATTGGTGCTGTTTGTTTTGTTTTAAGTCAGGTTCTAGCTCCGTAGCCCCAGCTGGCCTGGAACTCCCTATGTAGCCCAGGCTGGCCTCAAACTTGTGGCGACCCTCCTGCCTCCGCCTCCCCAGTGCTAGGATTACAGGTGTGCACCATGTTGCCCCTCTGCATGTATCACTCTCGATCGAGCACTTTCCAAAATAAGTATAAACACTGCAAACGGGGCAGCAGCACCGACTGGCCATGTGCCTTCTTAGTGGCTGTGGCAGTGTCGTGCAGGGGTGACCATAAAATACTAAAATCCTTGGGAACCTGGCCTTTGCCCTTGCCGGGACCCCGTGCCTAGAGCTCCCTCTCCCCCCCACACCCTTTTTTTTTTTTTTTTTTGGTACTGGGGGTTGAACCCAGGGCTTCCCACCTGCATGCTTTGCAAGTGCTGGACCACTGAGCTGCACCCATTTTTTTTTTACTTTTTGAGACAGGGTCTCACTAAGTTATGCAGACTGCCTCTGGTCTTGAATTTGCAATCCTCCCGCCTCCGCCTCCTGAGCTGCTGGGATTATAGGCGTGCGCCACCGCGTCCAGCCCTCTTCCACTTTTTTCGGTTCCCTTTTGATGTTGCTTCCTCCAAGACAGATTTTTTCCGCACCCCGCCCCCCACCCACGTCACTCCATCATTCCACCACCTTGCCCTGCTTCGTTTTTCTTTCTTGGGCCGCCACTCCCTAGAATCACGATCTATTTACTACTTTGTTTTTGGTCTTCCTCCTCCTCCTCCTAGAATGTGCAGCTGTCCCTCAGCATCCACGGGGATCGGCTCCAGGATTCCCTACAGATGCCAAGATCCAAGGATGGGCAAGGCCCTTATATAATACGCGATACCATTTGTCTATACGCCACGGTCAACACCTCTGTGCTTGGCTCTGGACTGCCTACAACACCTGATACAATGTAAATATTAGATAAATGGTTGTGCTATTGTACTGGTTAGGGAGTAATTTGAAGACAGTAAGTCTCTACCTTCTAGTTCAGTACAGACATAGCCCCCAACCCTACATACTACACGTCAGCAACAATGTGACATTTTTTCAGACATGTTTCCTCTGTGTGGTAGAATTTACTGCAGCAGAGCCTGTGGCTCCCGAGAGCCAACTGCAATCCTGGGGCAGCCAAGGCCCGGTACCATTTTGTTCCCACCTGACTCCCCAGGGCCTGGAGGCTTCCGCACGTAGCCATGCTCATTTGAGTTGGCCGGACCCTGAGTGAGCGAAGGAGTGATGGGGTCGCGCAGCCTCGCACGGGGTTCCCTCCAGAGTCCCGCAGGAGGCGCGTCTTACAGACAGGGCAGATAGTTATGTTCCCCTCAGGCCTGCGGAATCTGCATCCTGGGGAAGGGGCTCTGGGCGGAGGAGCGAGGGACCCTGGGAACCAGCGGTGCAGACCGCCATTCTTGCGGGCTTAGATGAAACCCCTCCTCCTGTGTGACCTGGGGGGTTCTTGCTGCTCTCCAGAGTCTCCTCTGTGTCCTGGACAGTAGTCATCCAAGCTTACGGTGGGCAGAGGTGGGGTGGGACGCAGCAGAGTCCAGCCCTGGCGGTCTCTTGTAGCAGGTGGTTTTAGGGCAAAGCATGTCAGGTTCGCCGGCCCGAGCAGATCAGGGGACAGACAGATCTGGCTGTCGCCTTGATCTGCTAGACATGGCATCTGGGGCCGGCTGTCCTTCACGGCTACATCCCAGTCCTGGGCCCGGGAGAACATTTCCAAGGAAACCTGGCAAGGCTCCTTGTTTTCTCTCTCTGCTGTCTGTCATCTGTGCTCCCCCTCTCATCTTGGTGGCCTTTCCTGGCTGCCCCTCTTGGCTTCCCTGCCCTGACCCCCCTGCTTCCGAGCTGTCACGTTGACAATGTTGTGAGCTGCCTCTGCCTCCTGCCAGACACCCTTGGCTGTGGCGAAGCCAGGTGTTGGAAAGAAGTCAGCCATTTACAGAGTGTTTTTGAGTATCTGCTAGGTAGACTGGGGGCTGGGATTCGGCTCAGTGGGTAGAGCACTGCGCTGCAGTCTCTGAGGTCCCGGGTTCAATTCCCAGCACCGCAAAAATGGGAGAGGGACCTGGCAATCCACTCCCAAGGCAACCCGAAACAGTCAGCCGTTGAAAACCCTATGAGGGTCGCTATGAATTGGATACAGACTTGATGGCACCTAACAGCAACACAGGTAGACTGGGGGACTAAGGGGCGAAGGTGGCTCTGGGGTCCGCTTCCTGGATTTAAATCCCAGCTCGGATGAGGGCATGGCGTCACAGTGCCCGCCTCAGGGTGTGGTGAGGGTGAATTCACACATGTGGCTCATGTCATATTGTCAGGCAAGCCCGAGGCGGGGGCCAGGGAGGGAGGGGCCAGGCGGGCCGGGGCACCCACATAGAACTGGGTGCCTAGGACCCCAGAAGACTTCTCTCCGCTGGCAGTTCTTCAGCGGTCATTTTCCTGGCGTCTTGCGAAGTGAACTGGATTCCTCATGGGTGGCCACTGAAAGCTGAGTGATCAGTGTGTGGCTTAAAGATGAGCCGCTTTGTACGTCAGTGGTTCTCCAGGGAAGGGCGGTGCTTCCTGTGTTTCCCGTGGAGAAAGGCTCCCTACCTGGCATCTGATGCAGAATCGGGGTTTGGCTGTTGTCCTCAGGGCCTAGCCCAGGGCTCCGGAAGCCCCTGGGGGCCCTGGGTGCTAGGAGAGTCTTTTGTCCTTCATCGCCCATCCTGCTGGCCACCCCTGAGTTAGTGCTAATGCGGTGGCTAAGAGTGGCCTCCAGTTAGCTTCCCAATCGGGGCCTTTCCAGGGGACCCAACCTTGGGATCCGAGGGCTGGCACTATTGACCTGGAGGGGAACAGGGCTGGACAGTGAATTCATCTCCAGGGGCCAGTGACTTAATCACCTGTGGCTACCTAGTGAGACTACAGTAAAAATGGAAATACGTGAGGCGGGCATGATGGCGCACGCCTGGAATCTCAGTGAACCGGGATGCTGAGGCAGGAGGATAGTGAGTGCCAGGCCAGAGGCAGCCTGCCCCACTTAGCAGGGGCTGGGGGCGTGGCTCGGTGGTAGAGCACTTGACGAGCGTGTATGAGGCCCCGGGGTTCAATCCTCAATACGACAACTACTACTAATAATAACAATAACAAAACAAGTGAAGGTCAGAGGGCTTCCCAGTTGGCAAAGACATCTAGGGGCTGGGAGAGGACATTTCGTGAGGGGATATGGAGCTCGGTGACCCCCATCCACCTGCCCCTTGCCTTCCTTTCTGTCTGACTGCTCCTGCATGGTATTCCTTTATACTTAACCAGTAATTGTAAGTGCTGCCCTGTCCTAGATTCTGTGAGCGGGTCTCGCTGAATTACTGAACCTCAGGCAGGAAGCCCTGGCTCCTGGTCTCAGAGGCAGAAGCACAGGCATTCTGGGCACCCCCTTTGCAGCTGACATCTGAAGGAGGGCCATTGTTTTGGGACTAATCTTCACCTGGGACTTCTCACTCTGGGTACTTAGCATCACCAGAGGATGCCTGGAGAGCAGGGCCCTGGCATGGAAACCAAGTGTTTTGGAGTCAGAAAAGGCCACTCGGCACCTCCCAAGCATGCTGGCCGGGAGCGTCCCGCTGCGTGCCACTGGGATGTGCATTTCTCCTCAAGAGGAACCTCCTATCTCATTTCCCAGTTTATCGGACGAGACTCCTCCTGGTCTTAAAGTTCTGGTTTCCCCCTCCCTTTGTGCCTGGGAGAAACATCAGCGGCATGAACGTGATCCTCTGCGCTGAAGTCCTCTGGGCTGAAGTCGGTGCTGTTGGAGCCCTGTGGGGGTCCCTGCCATGCTCCGGCCCCCACCGCCTCCTGCCGGTTGCAACAGGCCTGCGTCCTCAGGGGCTTCCGCGGCCAGGACTGTGTTTGGAAGTGATTAACACATCACTGTCATAACTCTGGGGGAGCCGGACTGCAGATCCTGATTACAATTCAGAAGGAACTAAAGGAAAAGTAATTTTCATTCTGGTCCAAGCAGGCTCGAGGAACATCCGTGATGGAGTGTGGCGCAAGGACCTAATTAATATATGTCGTCGACATTCGCCTGCAGGACTCTGCGTTTGCAAACGAGCGTGTGCCTAAAAATAATGGCCGATGCTATCTTTAAAAAGTTTCTGGTGAAAGAGGAGATTAAGATGGATGGCCGGCAGCAAGTACAAGGACTGGGTGATTGGTGGCATTCTAGAAAAGCTGTCCCTCCCCCGGAGTAGCGGTGACCTTGGGCCAGGAATGACTTTGGCTTCCTGGAGCTGAGCCCATGCTCCACAGCAGGGAGTTTGATTTTGACCCCTTGTTGGTGGTTGCTTTTGAGTTTGGGTTTGGATCAGTTGGAGCTCCAGCTGTCACTTTTTTTTTTTTAAGCTTTAGTTTTTTGTAGCAGAAACCATCTCTCTCGCATATTTCCTGACAGAACTCTGCTCTGGGAAAGGCAGCCTCTGGAACCAAATGTCTGCATGCCCAGGAGACCTTTCTAGAACTTCCCTAGGCAATTTTGCCATTTGTTTGAGAATGTGGGTCTGTTCCTGTCTTAGCCACTGGGGATTCTGGCACTGAGCAAAACAAAGGCCCCCCCTTAGATGAAGCGGGCAGTTCAGCTGGGAAGAAGACAAGGGACAGGTGAATGTGTGATCAGAAGGCTCTGAGTGCTTTGAAGAAAGCTAAAGCAGTAAGCAAAGCCCCCCCCCTCCAGTTTTCTGTCGGGCACTCAGGTGTGTGTGGGGGGAGTGGCATCTGAGCAAAGATCTTTGTGTTAGTACCTGAGAGAAGAGCATGAACAATGGACCAAAAGCAGGTGCAAATGTCCTGTGGTATGCCCGTGCTTGGCATGTTTTCAGGACCAGTGAGTAGGCAGTGTTGCTGGGACCTAGTGGGCTGGGAAGGTAAGCAAAGACATGGTTATAGAGGTAGTGGAGCAGCACAGGGGCAGATGTCTCCGCAGGTCCTGAGTGTGAGTCCCAGTGTGGAGGGACTAGCTCTTTCTAATAGCAATGGGGGACTAAGAGTCTGGCTCTGTGGGTCTTCCCTGCACACCCTCTAGGCCTTCATCCTTCCTAGCATAACACTTGTGGTGATTAGCTTCCCTGCTGGACAGGGGCCACACCTGATTTCTTTGCATCCTCACTGCCTAGGACGGTGCCTGTCAGGTGCTTCACCCCCTTAGGAGAGATACTCTTGTTTTTGTTGTTTTGTTTTGTTTTTGCGGTACTGGGGGTTGAACCCAGGGCCCCATGCTTGCACACTTTGCAAGTGCTGGACCACTGAGCTGCGCCCCCAGCCAAATTTATTTTTTTTTTACTTTTTGAGACAGGGTCTCGCTAAGTTACGCAGACTGCCTCTGGTCTTGAACTTGCGATCCTCCTGCCTCCGCCTCCCCACTGCTGGGATTACGGGCATGCGCCACTGCGCTCAGCTCTAAGAGGGACATCCTAAGGCCCCCAGTGGATGCCCGAAGATGCGCTTAGATCCACACCCTGTTAATGAACACCCTTTCCTGTCTTAGCTGAGCGCTCCTCAAGCACTGTGGCTGTGACTTTTGCAGCTGCAGATGGGACAGCAGAAGAGGCACACATTTCTCTTCCCTTCGAGGACAGAGGGTTCCTTCTTACCCAGCGGGGCACCCTCAGCGGGCAGTCCTTTCTTCTTTCCTTATGAAGTTGAGAACGGTCCCTTTTTCCCTTTCAAGGAAGCACTTTGTGTGATTTGCAGACCTCGATGTAAGAACTGAACTAAACTACAAAACTCTAAGAAAGCACGCAGGGAAACCTTTGCGACCTTGGATTTAGGTAATGACTTCTTAGATGTGACAGCTAAAGCCCAGCAATAAAAATGATGGATAACTTGGATTTGGTCAACATTAAAAACATTGGCTTCAAAGATGCTATCAAGAAAGTTCAAGCCAGGTACAGTGGCGCACGCCTGTGATCCCAGGCACTCTGTGGGGGGAGGGGAGGCAGGAGGATCCCAAGTTTTAGGCCAGAGGCAGCCTGCGTAGCTTAGTGAGACCCTGTCTAAATTTTAAAAAAAATGAAAAAGTTGCTGAGGGTGCAGCTCAGTGGTAGAGTGCTTGCAAAGTATGTGCGAGGCCCTGGGTTCAGGCCCCCAGGACTGCAAGACAAAAAAAAAAAAAAGAAAGTTAAAAGAAGTGGGACTCGATGGGGCACAGCAGTAATTCCATCACTGTCCCACCCCTTCCTGTCATTGCAGTCCCTACGCCCAGTTCGCACATGCACGAGCTCCTCCCTCAGCATGCCCCCCACCTCTCTCTCCTCCCTATCTCTGTCAGGGGCCATCTCCCCCGAGAGGCCCCCGACCCCGGGTTCCTAGTGACATCCTCCTGTCTGTCCCCAAACCCAGCCTTACTTAAAAAACTAGACTTAATTTTTAGCACAGTTTTGGATCGAAGGGAAACTGAAACAGTGTGGAGCCCCCACCTGGGCTCCCTGTCCCCAGCGCCTACCTCGGCAGATGGGCTCAATACAGTGAGCAACCTGTAGCCCACACGGAGTTCACGATCCTTGAGTTTTACCTCATCTCTTGGGGTGGCTCCCAGGAGGCCGTGTGACATTTTGTGGTCCCGTCTCCTGGGGGCTGCGACTTTCTCAGACTCCCCTTGCCATTGGGCTGGGATTTAGCTCAGCTGGTAGAGCGCTGCGCTGCAGTCTCTGAGGTCCCTCGTTCGATTCCCAGCACCACAAAAATGAGAGAAGGGACCGGCAACCCACTCCCAAGGCAATCCCGAAACAGTCAGCCATTGAAAACCCTAGGAGGGTCGCTATGGGTCGGACACGACTCCACGGCACCTAACAACAACAACAACAACAACAACAACAACAACCACCTTGCCATTGGTGCCCTGGGCACTTTGGAGAAACTCGGGTCAGGAACGTGTAGGTTGCCCCTCGGGTTGGGATTTGCTTGATGTTTTCCTCACGGCTTGGCTGGGGTTCTGGGGGGCGGGGAGACGACGGAGGGAGGCACCCTTCCTATCGGGCCTCGGGCTCGGCCATCAGCACAACTGGCCTTCGATGTGGACCTTGTCCCTGGCTGAGTTGCCATCATCAGGGCTCTGAGCTGCAGCTCACCTGGCTGCTTTCCATAACCGTGATCACGCCGGGGAGGGTGTGTTGGTTTTCTCTTCGGGCCTGCTTGGGAAGGGCTCAGGCAGGAGCCTCGCTGTCTGATTTGTCCTCGGAGCTTGCTCCACACCAGGTGCTCAGTAATTCACTTAGCACATGCTTGCAGAGCTCCACTGCCAGGCAGTGGGCAGTGGGGGCCAGGGACACAGCCCCAAATGAGACGACAGAGTTGCTGCTCTCATTGGCCTTCAGGTCTAATGGCAAGTTCTGTCTCCATTGTACGTGTGAACAGAAAGGAGGCATTGGGAAGAGTGGGAGCCAAGATTTGGGATGTGGCCTGGGTGGGGGCACCAGAGGAGGACACAGAAGGTGAGACCGAAAGACAGGTGAGAGTTGCCTGGGTAGTGAGGGAGCAGCTTTATTCAGGGTGGAGGGAACAGCACGTGCAAAGGCCCTGAGGCACACAGGAGCCTGGGTACATGAAGAACCGCAGGAGGAGGTAGGGGCTCAGGCAGGTCTGTGGCCGTGACCCAGGGAGAGGCGAGGTTTGGACATGAGAGGACAGTGAGGAGTGGACCCAGCTGGGAAGTGGACAGAGGTGGGCAGGAAGGGAAGTTGGGGCTCCTGAGACTCTTGCAGTGGTCTTGTCCCCTCTTAGAGGAGAGGCCTGTTGGAGGTTAATGAGCTCAATCAGGGCCACCGTGTGGACATGGTCATACATTTAGAGATTTCTGGGGAGGGTGGGTGCTGGAGGTTCCAAGAAGGCACCAGCTGGCCTTGGGAGGGTGCAGGGAGCAAGCAGGGGAGAGGCGGGGGAGTAGGACAGGGAGAGTCCCCACAGGAGGCCACGGGGGTGGCCAGAGGGGGCAGAAAACAACGCATGCGGCATTCTGTGGCCATGGGGGACATGCCCAGAGAAGGAAAGGCGGAGGGGGGCGGCCCAGCTCTGGGACACCTGGGCTGGAGCTTAGGAGAAGATGGGAGCTGGAGGGGGCCTGCACTGTCCTCTCGCCCTGCCCTCCAGGGACAGCTGTGACAGGACCAGGGCTCGCAGCACTGCACGCTCCTCCTCCACCCTGCCTCCGACTCATCTCCACCCCTCTTCATCCCCGGATTGCCCGCCTGGTTTCATCCTCCCTGAGGCAGTGGGAAAACAGGGCACACTTTGCAGAGATTTGCTCTGAGGCCAGTTTTGCAGGTTGCAACTGTATCAAGGGGCAACAGGGAGCAGCACATTCTGGATCTGTGCCCTTTGGCTCACTGAGAGGGGCCAGAAGCTGCCGTGCCCCAGAGGCTACCGGGGCTGTTAGTTTTGTTTCTATTCATTTTACTGGCATGGGAAAATCGTGGCCTACGTGTCCTGAATCCAGCCTGTGGGGGCGTCTGCCTTATTTTGTGAAGTAAAGGAGTCTGTACACGGGATTGGTGCATGGAGCGCGGTTGTAGAGCGATCCTATTTCCCCGTGGCTATTTTCCCAGTGGAAGCAGTGTGCTCCCAAAGTCTATCACCTGTATGGAAAATTTCTTGAGAAAAGGCTGACGGGGAAGGCTGGCCTGGGCAAATGGAAACTCGACCACACAAAAGCTTGAACGTTCACTGCAGGATTAGTCACAGCTCCACAGAGTAGTGACAGCCCACGTAACTGAATAGTGGCACAGAAAACACGGCAGACTGCACCACGGCAAGTGGCGAGCCACAGAAGAAACGGGGCGTGGATAGCGCTACAATGCGCTGCCTCGTAGGCACCCAGAAGGCACGGCTGACACTAAGGGAAAGGAGCTGTCCCAAGGGGCCACGCACCGTGTGCAGCCACGGGTGGGAACTGTCCAGGGGAGGGGAGTCCGCAGGGCAGGAAATAGATGGGAGGTTGTAAGGGGCTGGGGAGAGTGAGGCTCGGGGAGCCCTGTGGGTAGGAACTGGGGTTCTGCTCAGGGAGATGAGGTTCTAAAATGGATCGCTGTGGGGGCCGGACGGCTTTGTGGATACACTAAGTCCTGCTGAGGTGTGGCAGGTGGATTCTCTCACCAAAGCTGGTTACAGCAGGCACCCCAAGCTGAGCCGGTGAGCAGCAGGTGTGTGGAACCCTGTCACAGCAGCCGGAGGCTCAGAGGACCGCCCTGTGCGGTGCGGATCGGAGGGGTCGGGGAGGGCAGAGATTTCACACTCCCTGTGCTCTTACTCACGGAACCCCGTCCCCATGCCCAAGGTGACAGTGGACCCCCTTCGCCAGGAGCTCCCTGCTTGCCCACGATCCCAGTGGGAGGAGCCTGTGTTCCCAGAATGCCTGTCTTTGCCAGGGTTCCCTGAGGACCCCCAGGACATCCCAGCCCCTGGGGCGGGGGTACGGCTACAAGGGCTTGAGCCCCCACTCTTGCCCCAGCCACAGGCTGTAAGATGCCTGTCTCCCTGCACAGTCACCAGGCTCTTATCCGGTGGCCGTCACGGTGTTGGACCTTGGAGACTACAGAGCAGTGCTCTAGCGACTGAGCTAAACCCCAGCCCGAGGTGGGTTGTAAGCAGGCTAAATGACAGCGGGTGGGGCAGAGGTGGGCGCAACAGGACGGGCGAAACAGAGTGGGGCCGTGACGCCTGCGTCCCCCCAGGTGCTCCTGGACTGGATCAACGAGGTGCTGGTGGAAGAGAGGATCATCGTGAAGCGGCTGGAGGAGGACCTGTATGACGGCCAGGTGCTGCAGAAGCTGCTGGGTGAGTCTGCCCGGGCCCCACCCTCGCCACCTGGCCTCATGGCCTGGGAATGGCCTTAAAGCTGCAGCGCCCGCCTCCCGGGTGGCGCCCCCATCGGGCTGTGCCTTTACATCTTCCATCCTCTCTCGACGGCCCGGGTGGACGTTGCACGGAGTGCCCAGACGCGGGGCCGCCGCAGCTTCCAAACGGACTGAGCCTCTGTCCTGTTCGGTGCCTGTGCCTGGAGAGGCAAGGGGGTGGGGATCTGAAGAGGGGCCACGTGGCTCCGTGGCCAGCCTTGCCCGCTTCCGACTGCGGACACCTTCCTCTCAGGATTGGAAGGGGCATGGGTCCCCTGTGGCTCCCTGTGAGGGACCCGTCCCCAGCCAAATAGTTACTCAGGAGTCCTCAGTGCGCACCAGAGTTTTGGTCCCCGTTTCTGGCTGAGGATGGGAAAGCGGTCTTCCTAAGACCGGCTGATGGAAAGATGGACGGGTGCATGACCTGCTAACCCAGTCGTCGGGTGCTGAATGGGTCTCACCCAGTGCTCGTGCCAGGGGTCCAGGGACGCATGGAGCAGATGCCGCTCTGACAGTCTGGCTGAGAAAGCCAGCATCTGTATAGTGTGGTTTCAGCCACTGCAGGATCCCCGCAGGATAAGGGCCAGAACGGGTGCTACCGGCTAGTGGCCAGGGCGGTGGCCATGCTGGGCATTGAGGTCTGAGCCACGTGGAGCGATGAGGGAGGAGTTGTGGGGCACAGAACCACAGAACGGGAAGCGCAGAGGTCAGGGATGAGAAATGACAACAGCCTGAAGGCAATGGCTGTGGGCGTGGGGCCGCGCTCCTGGTGCCTGGCGCTGGCCTGCACCCAGGTGTGGGTTGTCACATCTGGTTGTCATAGTGGTCCTGGGAGGTGGGACTGCTGTCGCCTTTGACTGGGCCCTGAGTCTTGTAGTTAAGGGTGGAGGTGTGAGGTCCTGAGCCCTGTGGGGGGTGCCCCCGATATAGGCTCTGGGAGAGACACGGTCCCTTATCACCACAGCCTGAGGGAGGGGGACCTGAATGGTCTCATGCCCTCAGTTGTCTTCTGACAGGTTGTTTTTGTTTTTGTTTTCTTTGAAGACATGGTCTTGCGTGTAGCCCAGGCTGGCCTTGAACTTGCGTAGATCCTCCTGCCTCTGCCTCCTGAGCCTTTGGGATTACAGGCGTGCACCACAGCGCCCGGATTACTGTTTTCCTTTTTAATGCACAAATCCATCAGTTTTCTCCGATGGGTGGTACTTTGAGACAGTGTGACCGTCCTGTTCACCCCCGACCCTTTGTTCCTGACTGTGGCCTCCATTGATGGGCATGCCCCAAATCAGTTATTAGGATTTCTCTGTATTCATCAGGGCCTCCCTATTTATCAGCTGGCATTTCCTTCTGTAAATACAAGGCTTCGTTCATTCTATCCGATCCTTTCCTTTCTTTTCTTTCCTTTTCATTTCTTTTCTTTTCTTTCCTTCTTTCTTTTCTTTTTTCTTTTTTTGACATCTCTATGCACTCATGGGGCTGGGATTTAGCTCAGTGGGTAGAGCACTGCGCTGCAGTCTCTGAGGTACCGAGTTCAATTCCCAGCACCGCAAAAATGGGAGAAGGGCCTGGCAATCCACTCCCAAGGCAATCCTGATACAGTCGCCATTGAAAACCCTATGAGGGTCGCTATGAGTCGGATACCGAGTAGACAGCACCTAACAACAACAACAACATGCACTCATGGATGGGGGAAGGACCTGGCAATCCACTCCCAAGGCAATCCCCAAACAATCAGCCATTGAAAACCCTATGAGGGTCGCTATGAGCCGGACACGACTCGACGGCACCTAACAACAACAACAACATGCACTCATGGATTCTCTTATATACCAGAGGCGGGCGGTATTTAGATGCTGGAATCTGGGCCTGCGAGTGCTTGGTGCTTGGTGCTCCTGGGGTGTCATTGCTTCTGGGCGCTTTCCATCAAGAGAGCTGGGAAACAGATTGTTTTTTTCTTTTTTAAATCACGAGTTCGCTCTAACACCTCTGATTCTGGTTCAACACAAGATTTCCCAATCCCCTCCCCCACTCTCTATCCTTATCTGCAGTGAAAACCTTGGTTCCAAAAACCCTTTCTCTGCCTGATAATACTCAGAAGTCATTTCAGGTTTTTTTTTTTTTTTTTTTTTTTTTTCAGTGCTTGGGGTTAGAATCAGGGGCCTCCCAGTGCTTTGCAAGCACTCCACCACTGAGCTGCACCCTGAAACCATTTTTTATTTTTTATCTTGAGACGGGATCTCACTAAGTTACACAGGCTGCCTCTGGCCTCAAACGTGTGATCCTCCTGCCTCCGCCTCCTGAGTCACTGGGATGACAGACGCCAGCCTCTGCACCTGGCTCATTTCAGAATTTCTATACGAATCCCTCTACCAACGATAACCATGCCAAGTACTACGCTTGCTCTTAGCCAAAAGTAATCACATGTGCTAAGGAAAGAACAAAATTCCTTTGCAATTATTTTTGTCTACCAAGTGTATCCATTGAGGGCACATAGAGCTCTGTGTTCAAAGCTTCCTGAATTAACTCTTTTTTTTTTGTTTTAAGTAGGCATGTTATCAATTTGATGCATAGTTAGATGAATTGCTTGGTCTACCTTCAATTTGTTGGTATATTTTTACTTTTAACATTTTTATTTATTTAATATTATTGCTTTTTAAATGTAAAGCATTTATCTGGTTCAAAAGTCAAAACTATAAAAATAGAGTGCCTCAGAAAGTCTTACTGCAATTCCTTCTTCCTACACACCCCCAGGTAACCATTTTCAGGGAATCCTGATTCATCATATTTTTATGTTTCTTTGCAAAAATTAGCACGGACACACAAATACTAATTGCCCTGTCTTTGCTACCTGTGAGAATGCTATATATTCTTTGTTTACTTAGTAATTATGTGAGCCAGCTTTCCATCACTATAACACAATGCCTCAGGTGATCAACTTATAAAGAGGAAAGGTCTGTTTTGGCTCAGGGTTTTGGAGGTGCTAGTCCCTGCAGCTGTAGCCCTGTGGCATCTGATCCCATCAGATCTCAGAAGCTAAGCAGGGTCGGGCATGGTTAGTACCTGGATGGGAGACCGCCTGGGAACACCAGGTGCTATAGGCTTGGGAGAAGGACCTGGAAACCCACTCTCAAAAATCAGTCTGCCATTGAAAACCCTATGAACAGCAGAGAAGCACTGACAATAGTGTTTCGCCTGTTGTATGCAGGGTCACTATGAGCTGGATACCGACTCGACAGCACCTAACAACAACAATAACAGTCCCTGACCAGTTGGCCCCGTTGCTGTGGATCTGCATCGAGGTGGCACATCATAGCGGGAATGTGTGGAAGCAAAACTGCCCATCTCATGACTGAGAAGCAAAATAGAGGAGGGGGAAGGTGCCAGGGTCTCAAGATCCCCTCACCAACACGCCTCCAATGACCTAAGTCCTCCAGTAGGCCACACCCTCCAGGAGGTCCCCCAGCTCCCAGTAGTCCTATACCGTGACAAGCCTTTACCACATGGGCCTCGGGGACGCACTCAAGATCCAAACAGTGGCAAAAACGCAGCCATCCAGGAACTCATTCTGTATGTGGATCATCTTCATTCTTTTTCAGAGCTACATAGTACTCCACCAGGTGGAAGATCCCGCTAATCTCTATGTGGGTGTTTATGTCATTGCCATTATTTTTATTTTACCAGTAATGTTGCAGTATCAAGGTTGGAGAAACTGAAGTCCTTGGCCTCGAGCTTAATGAGTTGCTTCCTTGAGCTGTGCCCCTACAGAGGAAGGATTTCCTCTTCGCCTCCGGCCTCCCTGTTCTGCGGCTCCTGCATCCGTTTTGTTGGCCGCTGTCTTGTCTCCTCCCTGAAAAGCCTATGGCGCTGTGCAAACACACTGTCTTAGTTCCAGAAAAAACAAAGAACCCTCTTCTTGCAGTGCTCTGATTTTTGCCAGGCAAATGTGCTGACCAGTGGATTGGGCACTTGGTGGGTGGTTAGTGGCACAAGGGTCAGCACGATTCCTGGGATCAGAAAGGATGCAGAGACAGTGAGCTTTGCCCTGGAGGTGCGTGGTTTAGCGAGGAGGTGATGGCAGACGCTTCTTTCCGCTCGTCACCTGGGGACCGAGCTCTGCACATAGTGCACTTGGCACAGTGCCTGGCATTGGGTCTGTAGTCACTGAGTGGTAGTCAGGGAGGCTGGCAGGTAGCCCTCTGCCATTTCCTTTTCCCCAGAGCAGAGGCTTTGGGTGAGGGGGCTGGGAGCCGCCGGTCAGCACATAGCGCTATGGAGAGGAGTGGACAAGCTGTGGCACCTGGGGGCCCCCCCGGGGTCAGGCTGGAAGGGGAGCCCCCAGCTGCAGCTCTGAGGGCTGTGCTGGGGTCGCTGTTCTGCTGGGCACAGCGTGGGCATGCACGTAGATGGCTCATCTTAGTGGAAAACCTGCTGAGGTTGTGGGGAGGGAGAACTGGGTCTTGTACGTCGCTGGGAAGGACAGAGCCACTGCTGGGCCACATGCTGGTTCCACGTGGAGGGAAGTGCTGTGTGTCCTCTGGTCGTCCATTCAGCCATTTCCCCGTTGGTCCAGCGCTTGCTCCCTGCTTCTAGCTGTGTGCCAGGGAGGGTCTAGGCTCCGCAAACACAGCGGGAAATGAGGGAGACAGGGTCCCCTGGCCCCATTGTGCATTCCAGCAGAGGGAAGAAAGAAGGTGGAGAAGTATAACCGAGGGGTTCAGCCCGAAGCCTAGAGAGGCGCGGTGAGCACGGCTGACTGTGGAAGGACTCGGGCCGGCTCACAGGCAGTGAGCGGCTGGCGGGGTGTGACCGGTGGTCAGCGCAGCCCCTCCAGGGAGCCCCAGCCAAGTACAGCTCTGCACAGAGCGTGGCGAGGGCATTCGGCCGAGGCTCTGAGGCAAGGGAGGGGCATGGAGGCTGGGGCAGGAGTGGATGCATCAAAGGAGGGAGGGTCGGGGGACAAAGGCTTTTCTTCATGTGACAGGGACCACTGGAAGTTTTGAGCAGGGCTGTGCTGTGACTTGAGTCACAGCCTTTTTTTTTTTTTTTTTTTTTTTTGTACTGGGGGTTGAACCTAGGGCTTCACACTTGCATGCTCTGCAAGCGCTGGACCACTGAGCTGCACCCCCAGCCCATTTTTTTACTTTTTGAGACAGGGTCTCACTAAGTTACACAGACTGCCTCTGGTCTCGAACCTGTGATCCTCCTGCCTCCACCTCCTGAGCCGCTGGGATTACAGGAGTGCACCACTATGCCCGGTGTGAGTCACAATTTGAAAGGTTCCTTGGGCTTGTGGGTGCAGAGTGGGTGAGGGGTGGGTCAGGAGCTGGAGCCAGGGTGTCGACCATGGTACTCTTAATCCTGCCCGGCCATATGATGCACCTCTGGTCAGGGTGGCATGTGGACAGGGACAGAGGAATCCAGGCTGCTGGTCAGGTTAAAGCCCGCGCGTGGGTTGGTGAAGACGACTTGGGGGATCCCTGGGGGCTGGTGAATGAGGGGTCAGTGTGACTTACGCGGGGCTGGAGCTGCCTGTCCTGGACCGGCTGCTGGTGCACAAGGCTGCAGCCCCAGCTTCAGCGTCAGGGCAGGGCTTGCCGCGCAGAGGTGATGTTTAGCATCAGGGGACCTGTTGGCATCACCCAGAGAGGGTCTTCTGAAGTCTTTATTCAGCTGGACACCAG
Organism: Pedetes capensis; assembly: GCA_007922755.1. Lineage (NCBI taxonomy): Eukaryota > Metazoa > Chordata > Mammalia > Rodentia > Pedetidae > Pedetes > Pedetes capensis. Next base: position 21,410 of record VMDO01010636.1, on the reverse strand, counting down.
GTGACCAAGAGGTAGCATCAGTGTTTGGCTGGGGTGAGAATTTCCATCTTAGACTAAGCTTCCGTAGTTATTCTAAACTGTTGTCTGCAGCGTTCATTGAGATTGTTTCATGATTATCCCACTTGGATCATGAAAAACATTAGCAGTTGGAGCATTAACACCTATGCACGGGCTTGCTGTGAATGAGCGGTGCAGTCATTCTCAGTAGCTGCTTGTGAGGCCTTCAAACCAGACATGGGTGATGAGAGACGCTCACTTTCCACAGACAAGGCCAGAGGAGGACGTTGATCTTCGCCTGATGCTGTCCATGAGGGCTCAGCTGCCCCTGGGTTCAGCATTCTTCCTTCTCTTAGACAATCTGATTGCAGTAAAAATGTAACTCTTCTTTCACTCGGTTTTTTTTTTTTTTTTTTATTGTGGTACTGGGGGTTGAACCCAGGGCCTCACGCTTGCGTGCTTTGCAAATGCTGGACCACTGAGCTGCGCCCCCAACCCATTTGTTTTTACTTTTTGAGACAGGGTCTCGCTAAGTTACGTAGACTGCCTCTGGTCTCGAACTTGCGATCCTCCTCCCTCCGCCTCCCGAGCCGCTGGGATTATAGGCGTGCGCCACCACGCCTGGTCCTCTTTCACTCTTGGGTTTAAAGATTTCGCAGGCAATGAGGATACTTTTTTATTGAAGTCTTCCCCTCAAGTTGGTGCTTTGCTTACTGCCTGAAACCGGCACCTTCTAACATTGCCAGAACCAAACCTGAGTGCTTTGCTTGCAAACTTGACTCTCGTGCGTTTGCATGCCCCTGTGGTTTCACCCACCTAATCTTTTGGAAAAATGTGTCCCCAGGCCTTGCAGTATGGCTGTAGAATTCTGTAACTGGATCTCAGGGTCACGGTACAGGCTCTGCATTTGCATCTGCACTGGATAGGGTTGGCCGTACACAATGCCAGCACCTCCCCTGGGCCGACTTTAAGAGCAGGCATCTTTGCTCTCCCCGGGCACATCCTTTTGGTTTCCTCTTCAATTGGCCCCAGCAAATGCGGCACTTACTCTGAAGCTGCAGTGTTTGTGAATCCTGCTACATCTCTTGTTATCTGTGCAGTGTGGCCTGGGCCTCTCTTTGGCTCTGGCAGTCTTTTTATTGTGGAGTTGGTGCTGTTCCCTCTCTTTTTTTTTTTTTTTTCTTTTTGCGGTTCTGGGGGTTTGATCCCAGGGCCTCACGCTTTCATGGTGTGCAAGTGCTGGACCACTGAGCTGTACCCTCAGCCCATTTTTTTTTACTTTTAGAGACAGGGTCTCATTAAGTTATGCAGACTGCCTCTGGTCTCGAACTTGCGATCCTCCTGCCTCTACCTCCCAAGCTGCTGGGATTACAGGTGTGCACCACCACGCCCAGCTTTCATTTGAATATCTTGAATAAGGACTTGAAGAAGGCAGTTCGAAAACCTCATTTGAGCCAGGTGGTTTGGTACCACTTTCACTGGAAAAAAGAACCATGGAAGAACACCCTCAGATGTTAACAGAACATCAGAAGGTTTTGCCTGGCTGTGTGAACGGTGTTGTCACCCCATCACCTCCTCCTCCGCCCCTGCCCTAGGGGACATGGCCACGTACAGTTGACTGTTGGCTGGGGTCAGGAGGGTGCGCTGGGCTCCCTGTCTCTCCTGGTAGACTGAGCCCTTGGATTACTTGGCTCTCTGTGACTCTCCCCCTGTCCCTGCTCTCTTCCCCAGGAGCCCCTGCGCTGCCCTGTCCTTGATTTTTGAGCATCTGAATGCCACCTGCTGTGTACGTTGCGGATGTTCCCATAGGCAGCCGTGGATTCCACAGCAGGGACCCGGTAGACACGGGTGCAGGCGTTGAGTTGTTTCCCCTGCAGGCTGTGCTCCGCTGGAGGCTTCGATTCTCCTGTTGTGCTCGCCTCTGCCCTGCCCGCTGTTATTTAGCCTGTTTACAATCCACCTTGGGCTGGGATTTAGCTTAATTGGTAGAGCGCTGCTCTGCAGTCTCTGAGGTCCCGAGTTCGATTCCCAGCACCACAAAAATGGGAGAAGGACGTGGCAACCCACTCCCGAGGTAATCCCAAAACAATCAGCCATTGAAAACCCTATAAGGATTGCTATGAGTTGGACACAACTCAACGGCACCTAACAACAACAACCCACCTTGACCATCTGTGGGGCCCCACCTGTCCCCAGAGTTGGGCCCTCTGCGCACTTGTCCAACACCTAAGGTAATGCTTATCCCATAGCATGTGCTTGGTAACCGTTTCATGAGTGAATGAACAAATGATTGCTAGTGTCCCCAGCCCAGCAGGCTTTGCTGTGCCATTGTGCCTGCAGAGGACCCCAGAACTGCGTGTTCTTCCAGCTGAGGGAGGGGAGGATGCAGGGGAGAGGATGGTGAAGTCTCAGGGATTCCCCCCGCCCCAGCTAAAATGTGTTAAGCAAAACTGTGCATGGGGATCGGGTACAGAATGGAAAGACCCCTGTGGCCATCCTGGACTCAATGGCTTTCGTGACCTCCCTTGGGCCAACGGCAGCTCTGGACTGAAGGCTGCAGGGTGTCAAGCGTAGAATGTGGTCATTGTCTCACGATGCCCTGGTGGTGGTGGGGGGGGGCTTTTCAGGGGAGATGTGTCAAGGAACATGGCTCTGGAACTGAAGATTCGCAGGGGCACACGCTTGTGATCCCAGCACTTGGGAGGCTGAGGCAGCAGGATTGCAAGTTCCAGGCCAGGCCAGCCAGGGCTCCACAGAGACTCTGCCCCAAACATAAATCAACAGCAAAATAACTCCCACACCAAACAAAAGCTAGGACGGACACGGGGCTCCCACTGCGCTGCCCTTAGCAGGTGACGCGGAGCGCTGGTTGCTCTCTGCCCGCGCCTCACTCCTGAGGGAAATCGAAGACACGGAAGCGGCAGCCGGGTCTCCGTCTTAGTAATTGAATCCCGAGCAGATGTGACAGTCCTTGCCCACTCTTCTCCAGAGCGTTTCCTGCTCGCTCTTGGAAGTAACAAAGCCACAAGCTCTGCAAATATCTTATCAAACCTCTTCCCGTGGTGTCACAATGTCAGAAACGGGAAAGGGAACCTCGGTTTGCAGGGAGGCAGAAGGCAGCTTCAAGACCCTTCTCCTAGTCTTTGATGGGGGGGGGGAGGAAGCATACAAGAGGGTAAGGGGGAACCTATGTGAATAATGTACAACAAAATGCATATATGGAAATGTCACAATGAAAAGCATGTCAGAATGAATCACATTAAGCTGTACATTAAAAATTTCCAATAAAAAAGGCCCTTCTTCCTTCCTCCCTCCCTTCCTTTTCTTCTTCCTCCTGCTCCTCCTCCTCCTCCTCTTCTTCTTCTTCTTCTTCCTCTTCTTCTTCTTCTTTCTTCCTTCTTCTTTCTTCTTCTTCTTCTTTCTCCCCCCCCCTCCTCCTCCTCCTCCTCCTCCTCCTCTTCCTTCTGGGAGCCCACTTGGTTCTGAGTCTCCCCTCCCTTCCCTGGCCTCCCAGGTAACTTCCTCATCCTCCAAATGCATCTCTTTTTCTTCTTTTTTTTTCTTTTTGCAGTACTGGGGAGTTGAACCCAGGACCTCATGCATGCTTTTTGCAAGAGCTTTTTGCAAGCTCTCAGCCACTGAGCCGCACCCCTAACCCATCTTTTACTTTGTATTTTGAGACAGGGTCTCACTAAGTTACACAGGCTGCCTCTGGCCTCGAACTTGCCACCCTCTTGCCTCTGCCTCCCAAGTCATGTCATTGGAATTAAAGGTGTATGCCAACGCACCTGGCTTTGTTTTTATTTTCTTTAAGACAGGGTCTTGGTATGTAGCATAGGCTGACCTTGAACTCGTGATCCTCCTGCCTCTGCCTCCCAAGTGGTGTGGGATCACAGGCGTGGCTGCCATGCCCAGATCCCCAGCTGCATCATGAGTGATTTATTAATTTTAAGTGCGTGTAATGTTCCCAGTGGACTCCACCGTCTTATCCATACCTTTCCCCCTGTTTTCTCCTGTGGCGATTTTCTCAGGAGTAAGAACGGCCTCAAAGTTCGGCGTGCCTTGGCTCAGTGTCTCGCGACTCCCTGGCGTCTTACGCTCATCTGTTCTGCTTGGGGGACCGGCTCCAGCAGGTGGTCAGGCAGCCAGGCAGCGTGAAGCCCCTCCTGTGTCCCGTGACACTCAACCCCTTGCTCTTCGTCTTGCAGAGAAGCTGGCGGACCGCAAGCTGAACGTGGCCGAGGTGACGCAGTCCGAGATAGGGCAGAAACAGAAGCTGCAGACGGTTCTGGAAGCCGTGCACGACCTCCTACGGCCCCATGGCTGGGTGCTGCGGTGGAACGTGGACTGTGAGTGGCCGCTGGGGAGGGAGCGCTCGGGAGGAACCTGTCCCTTTGTCTTTCCATGTTGTCGTCCATCTGCCCTGTGAGGGGCGGGGTGGGGGAGCGAGAGGCCGGCCATGGGAAGCCAGAGGAGGAGCCCCACCCAGGGCCGGCACAGGTGGCCGTGCTCCGCCCCCTCCTGCTTCACAGTAGGGAGTTGTGTGTGGCCACGTGGGCCAGGGAGCCTTGGGAGGCGGAAGCAGCCCCGGAAGGTTCTTGCTGGCACTCAGTTCCAAACATCCATGATACTCACATGAAAAAAACCGCTCACTGGAGACCCACCAGACCAGGTCCCCAAGGACTCCTCAGCTCTGGAATGTGTCACCCAGTGGGCTAGTTTGAGGAGGATGTGACTGCACAGCATTCCCAGCCCAGACACGAGCGGAGAAGGAAGGGCTGCCCAAGGCAATCTGGACTGTTCTCTGTCTTGCCTGCCCCCCACTTCTGCCTCCCCTCCTCCGGGTGGGGCAGGTGGCATGGGGTTCAGGGCTTGTCCTGGGAGGCCAGGGCGCTATAAGGGTTGCTATGAGTCAGATACGACTGGACAGCACCTAACAACAACAACAATAACAATAACAACAACAACCCACGTTGACCATCTGGGGGGCCCCATCTGTCCCCAGAGTTGGGCCCTCTGAGCACCTGTCCAATACCTAAGATTATGCTTGTCCCATAGCATGTGCTCGGTAACCATTTAGTGAGTGAATGAACAAATGATTGCTAGTGTCCCCTGCCTAGGAGGCCTTACTGTGCCATTGCAGTATCCTGCAGAGGACCCCAGAACTGCGTGTTCTTCCAGCCAGTCAGGAGCTGAGCTCTGGACTCTGCACAGGGGACCCCGGCTTGCTCTTGGTTTCTTGGCAGGAGACTTGGATAGGCCCAAGCTGCTTCCTGGGTCGCTGGGAGCATGGGTGGGAAATGCAGAGGACCCCAGAACTGCGTGTTCTTCCAGCCAGTCAGGAGCTGAGCTCTGGACTCTGCACAGGGGACCCCGACTTGCTCTTGGTTTCTTGGCAGGAGACTTGGATAGGCCCAAGCTGCTTCCCGGGTCGCTGGGGGCGTGGGTGGGAATGGCGATCGGAAGCTGTCAAGTCCTGCCTGAACCTGCCGATCCTACAGAAGCCTGGGGCTGTGTGCTTGGGGGGAGCCACAGAGCTGGGGCGAGCAGCCAGGGCCCAACCCGTGCTGCAGGAGTTAATGCTCAGTGCCCCAGAACAGCCTTTGTCCTTGTCGCCCGACCCCCCGGAGGGCTGGCTGAGTGCACGGAGGGAGGAATTGCTCAATGCCAAAGGAAGTGACACACGTTACTGTGACGGCTGCATGGCCATGACCGGTCCTTCTCCCTGTCACCTCCTCGCTGCTTTTAACACCGCGACGCTTCTAAAAGCGCTTGCACAGGTCACCTTCAGTCAACAGGACAGAAAGAATTAGAAGCCGGAAGCGAGTGTCCCTGGGCTGCTCTGCTCTCAGCTCTTCTGTGTCTCCACCATCCACTCCGTCCTTCCTCTGAGGTCTCCCTGGGACACAGCCTTGAAACGGGGGGGGGGGGGGTGCCGAGGGTTCCTGGGCCGCCCGACCTGACGCGTCTCCCCTTTCCCTTTCCACCCAAAGCGATCCACGGGAAGAACCTGGTGGCCATCCTGCACCTGCTCATCTCTCTGGCAGTGCACTTCAGGGCCCCGATCCGCCTTCCTGAGCATGTCTCCGTGCAGGTGATCGTGGTCCGGGTGAGTACCCCGGGTGGGCAGCCGGCCCGTCCCTCCGCTGCCGAGGCAACGTGACGCTTTCTTCCTGTCCTTTTCCAGCCTTTTTCTCCCCTCTCCCCGAGAGGCTGCCTTCTGTGTTTCTCCCCTTGAAAAAAATGGATGTGGCCCCCTGGCCTCAGCATAAATGGTTGGAGCAGGAACGGGAGCACTGGTTTGAAGAGAGGCATGAGGGTGTTGAGGTTTCCTTGCCCGGATTTCTGCAAAGAACATTCATTTCTCTCTAAAGCCAACTCGTGGGAATTCAATCCCCTTGAATGTGCTTATTACTCACTGGAGGAGGCTGAGAGCCGCGGTATGAAATAGATACCCAAATTAAAGGCTCTCTGCGTTCGCTCGGCATTATAGCCATCATCTCCCATTATCTCTTTTTTTAGGTTCATTTCTCCTGATTCACTTGGAGAAATGGAGCCAGGACCAAGGTCTGCTTGATGAGGGCTGAGGTGGATCAGCCCCGCGCGTGCATTTTCCTTAACATTTAAGTGCACAGATGCTGCTGGGTCGTGCGTGGGATTTTGTCAGTAACGTGTATTAAGCACCTACTAGGGAGCAAGCGCCTGCAGCGGTAGGCCTAGGGAATCCAATCTCGTCAGATCTCAGAAGCTAAGCAGGGTCAGGCCTGGTTAGTACTTGGATGGGAGACCGCCTGGGAACACCAGGTGCTGTAGGCTTGGCAGATGGACCCGGCAACCCACTCCCAATCAATCCGCCATTGAAAACCCTATGAACTGCAGAGAAGCACTGACAATAGTGTTTTGTCTTGTATGTAGGGTTGTTGTGAGTCAGATACTGACTCAACGGTACCTAACAACCACCACAACAGGGGGCAAGTGGGCTGGGATTTAGCTCAGTTGGTAGAGCGCTGCGCTGCAGTCTCTGGGGTCCCGAGTTCAATGCCCAGCACCACAAAAATGGGAGAAGGACCTGGCAATCCACTCCCAAGGCAATCCCGAAACAGTCAGCCATTGAAAACCCTATGAGGGTTGCGATGTGTCGAACACTACTTGACAGCACCCAACAACAACTACAACAGGGACCAAGCACTTGCCTGGGCTGCCCGGACATTCAATGAGGAGAACAGACTCAGGCCCGAAGGAGCAACTGCTTCTGCCAGAGAGTGGAGGTTGCACTCAAATCCTGCGTGTCACGCTGTCTCTGTCTCTGGGGACACCCCACTCCACGCTCCTCTCTGGTCGTTAAACTTATCAGTCTCTTGGTCTTTGAGGCCCTGGCTGAGTCTGCGTTTTTGTTGTTGTTGTTGTTGTTGTTGTTGTTTGTTTTTTGTTTTGCGGTACTGGGGATTGAACCCAGGGCCTCGTGCCTGCATGCTGTGCAAGCGCTGGACCACTGAGCCGCTCCCCCAGCCCATTTTTTTTACTTTTTGAGACAGGGTCTCGCTAAGTTATGCAAACTGCCTCTGGTCTCAAACTTGCGATCCTCCTGCCTCTGCCTCCCAAGCCACTGGGATTACAGGCGTGCGCCACCTCACCCAGCTGCTGAGCCTGTGTTTTGTGAGGGCGTTCTGACCTCCCGTTATCCCAGCAGCTCAGCTGTGATCTGGCAGGAGGCCCTTCTGCACCAGGCAGAGGTCACCTGCTGTCTTTCCCCGTTTCCTTCCTCGGGAAGAAGTTTGTGGTCAGCGGCAGTGACGCTGCCCCCGGAAACCATTCCTGCGGCCCTGGTCTTGGACGCCTGCTCGCAGGCAGCCGGCCGGGAAAGGCTTTCCAAGGACGTGTGGGACACGGTTTCTAGGCCCGCCTGCATCACGCGGGGGCCCCAGGAACACTGTGCTGGCTCAGCGTCCGGGGTATTTCCTTTCGGGCTTGCACTGTGGTCCAAGATAATCTTTGGGGTTGCTGGAAAATGTGACCGTCCCAAGCATGCAGTCACCAGCACTTTGTGGGTTGACCAAGGTTCCAGAAGCCTCAGGAGGAAGGCAGCCAGGAGCGGAGGTCCAGAGTCGGCCTCCCTGAGCCGCCCTCTGCCTTTCCAGTGGTGCCCCACGTGTCCCCGTATCATGGGGCTTATACAGGTGACCACTTGTCTAATCCAAGACGGGGCAGAAAATGTCACGTGGCCTTTTGCGGATGGAAGGAGTGAAGGGCCGGCTTCAGCCTCCTCGCGGTGTGGCCTTGGGCAGGGCCCTCTGTTTCCCTGAGCTGTAGTGACGTCCGCATAAAGTTAGGATGGTACCGCAAGCCTGTGTTCAGGTCTGTGTGTCCAGTGCCTTCACCCAGGCCTCGCATCCAGTAGGTGCCTAATGCATGTTTGATATGGGAACGTGACCCAAATGTGCCTGGGCCTTCCTCAGTGGGCTCTCCTGAGGATCGATCAGGATGAGGTTGGAGCAAGCAGATGGCACCCGGCAGAGGTGACACGTTACCAGGAACCCTCCTGAACGCTCAGGACAGGAAGGGCGGTGCCCATGGCGGGGGTGGGGTGGGGGGGGTCCTGTCCTGCCAGATTCTGACCACCACCTCCTCAGGATGCTGGCCCCTTCCAGCTGTTTTCTTTGCCTCATGGTTGGAGTGGGGGCCCTAAAGCACCCCAGTTGCATCCTTTCCTGCCCACAGCCCTTACGACCCCCTTTGTTGTTGTTGTTAGGTGCCATCGAGTCGGTATCCGACTCACAGCGACTCTGCATACAGCAGGCTGCCCTGTGGCTGCCTCATCAGGAAGCGAGTGTTCCATCCCTCAGGGGGCTCCCGTAGGGGCCTGCTGGGGTGGCTGCAACCCCTGGCTACCAGGCTGTACCCTGACCTCCTGTGGTACATGGGCTGCCACCCCACTGCCATCCCCTCCTCTCCGCCCCCATTGCCTTGGTATCCCTACCAGGCACCCAGAGAGCGGGTCGTGTGCTCGGCTTCCCAAGGTTGCTGTAACAAAGCGTCACAATGCAGAGGCTGCAAATGGCAAGGAGATTTCTTCTCTTTATTAACCTTTCTGAGCCTCAGTTTCCCCATCTGGTAATATGGGTCTAATGTCTGTCTTATAGGGCTATTGTTAACACTACTGGAAAAGTAAATTTACTATGCATCAAGCAACTCACCTCGTATCTTATGCTAGGCACATTATTTTACATCTTAATTTCATTTAATCCTCAAAACAACCCCATTGAGCTGGAATTAGTACTTTCTTTTTATGCATGAACTTAGGTTTAAAAACAGCCCCAGGTCACTCAGCAAGAAGTGGCTAGAGGTAAGATTCAAATTCAGGACTTGCTGATTCCAAAAGACAATGGCCCCTCACAGATATTCAATAACAGTTTATTTTCTCTTTCCTGACTTGGGGACCTCAGTTTACATAAAATAAATATGAGAAGCCAAGTGTGCTGGCTTGTTGTTGTTGTTAGGTGCCGTCGAGTCGGTATCTGACTCATAGCGACCCTCATAGGGTTTTTAATGGCTGACTGTTTCGGGATTGCCTTGGGAGTGGATTGCCATGTCCTTCTCCCATTTTTGCGGTGCTGGGAATTGAACTCGGGACCTCAGAGACTGCAGCGCAGCGCTCTACCCACTGAGCTAAATCCCAGCCCAGTGTGCTGGCACACACCTGTAATTCCAGCACTGAGGAGGCTGAGGCAGAATTGTGCATTTGAGGCCAGTCTAGAGTACGTGGTAAGACTGATTCAAAAAACAAACAAAATAAGTGGGAAAGATAATGTTCACTAAGAACACTGGATTTAGCCTAGTTGGTAGAGCGCTGCTCTGCAGTCTCTGAGGTCCCGAGTTCGATTCCCAGCACCACAAAAACGGGAGAAGGACCTGGCAACCCACTCCCAAGGCAATCCCAAAACAGTCAGCCATTGAAAACCCTATAAGGGTCGCTATGAGTCGGACACAACTCAATGGCACCTAACAACAACAACAACAACAAAGAGCACTTAGCTGTGCTGAGAGAGGGGAACTGGTGCTCTCAGCTATGGGGCCCCGGGGCTGAAATCAAGGTGTCCTCGGGGCCACTGCCCTCCACAGACTCCAGGGACGGTCCTCCTTGCCCTGTCCCGCCTTTGGCGCTGCCTGCAGTCCTTAGCACCCCAGACTTGTGGCCGCACACTACTCTGTGTGCACTGCTGTGTCTCCTTCCTTTATGTGCTTTTGTGTGTGTGTGTGTGTGTGTGTGTGTGTGTGTGTGTGTGTGTGAGATACTGGGGGTTGAACCCAGGGCCCTGGGCCTGCATGCTCTGCAAGTGCTGGACCACTGAGCTGCACCCTCAGCCCATTTTTTTACTTTTTGAGACAGGGTCTCGCTAAGTTACGCAGACTGCCTCTGGTCTCGAACCTGCGATCCTCCTGCCTCTGCCTCCAAAGCCGGTGGGATTACAGGCGTGCGCCACTGCGCCCGGCTTCTCCTTCCTTTTACAAGGATGCCAGGCTTCCTGGCTTTAGAGGGCACCACAATGCACCTTGGCCCCTCCTTCACTAGGCTGTTTCTGAAGAAGGCCACAGTCTGAAGTTGTGGGGGGGCACATGAGTCGGGGGACCCTGTTCAACCCAGTGCACGCTCTCCTGTCACATGGTATCTTGCTGGTGTTGTCCGTGAACCTTCTGACTGCCCTCGTCACCTGTCCCAGCTGTGGAACCTCGGGAGGTCTGGCCTGGGGCGTCTCTCCTGGGCCCTGCTCAGAGGCTCCCTGGGCACCGTGGAGAATGAAGGGTGGTGAGCAGCTGCCAGGAGGGTCCCCCTGTGGTCACCTGTGGTGATCTGCCCAAATTCAGGTAGGGGCCAGGCTCCACCTTGCATTCTGCCACTGCTTCCTAGAACGTTCCCCTGCCTGCCCCAGGGCCATTTGCATGGACGGACTACCCTGTCAGTGTGTCCTTCCTCATCTCTCCGCCTGTCCAGTTGTCTGCATATTCACTTGTTTATTTTGGGATTTTTCAGAAACGGGAAGGCCTGCTGCATTCCAGCCATGTCACGGAAGAGTTGACCACGACCACAGAGTGAGTAGACTTGCTGCCTGCCGTCCAGGCCCCAGACCCGGCGTGATCAGGACCCAGGCTCCTCTTCAGCCAGGGACGTCTGCCCCTGGGGGCTTATCTCCCCTCCGCTGTCCTTTAGACTCAGGGTGCTTGTTTCACACAGGCGTCCACCTTGCCTGTCCTTCCTCCACCACCTCTTCAAGGTTTTACCCTTCAGCACGGAACTCCCTCCCTAAGCCTTTGGACTTTTGTTCCTCCGTTTCGAGGTGAGCTTTAGGACGGTTGGGTGACGCAGAATGTGGTCAGGACGTCGTCGCCTTCCGTTGTCCAGGTACCTTAGCTCCTTCAGACGGCAGGAGCCGCGAGTCTAACCAGCGCTTTCCTTTGTCAGCCATTGCCCAGCCCTCTCTGGTTTCTTGGAGGAAGGCAGGGGCGATTTTTAAAGAAGTCCAAAATGTTTCATCCCTGTGGGAGGTGGTAAACCAAGAATATGCAGAGGGGGCCAAAAAATGTGTACACACTTGAAGAAAGGAAAAAAAAAATGTATTAAAGTTTGTAATACTTTACCAGGTACCATGGTAGAAGCCTGTAATCCCAGCAAATTAGGAGGCTGAGGCAGGAGGATCACGAGTTCAAGGCTAGAGGCACACTATGTAATATGAGAGCCTGTCTCATAAAAAAAGGTTGCAAAAGGGTTGGGGGTGCAGCTCAGTGTAGAACACTTGCAAAGTATGTGCAAAGCCCTAAAGTCAACCCCTCAGTACCACAGGAAAAAAAAGAAAGGAATTGTAATACTTTATTTAGATACAAGTCACGTTTGACTCCTGCCATGACAGGAGGTGCTAGGAGTGGTCACCACAGCGGAAGCAGCAGGGCTTGCTGCCGGGTGAGGGCATTGGACTTCCACAGCATTTTCGAACACCAGACACCAATTCTAGATGGCTTTGCGCTTCTCCAACACCCGTCCTTCTGCCGTTTTCTTTGACTGGCCTGCCTGTCACGTGGTGGGGCTAGCGCTCATTTGATTAGTGCCATCGTTTGAGCAAACATCATCTACACATAGCTACCATAATTCAGTTCAACTTCAAAAAGTAATGCAGAGGGAACCTCTCTTAAAATGTGTATACATTTTCTGGTACATTACCCTGCCCCTATATATCCTGTGGCTTTTAGGAGCCTTTATGACACCCTGCTAAGGATCTTAAAAAATCAGTGCGCCCTTCCCTCTTGACAACACGTGTTCCAGATGGAACAGAATGTTTAAAGAACTGGTTGTCAGCGCCAGGCGAGGTGGTGCACGCCTGTAACCCCAGTGGCTCTGGAGGTGGAGGCAGGAGGGTCGCAAGTTCGAGACCAGAGGCAGTCTGTGTAATTTAGGGAGACCCTGTCTCAAAAAGTAAAAAAATGGGCTGGGGGTGCAGCTCAGTGGTCCAGCACTTGCAGAGCATGCAAGCACGAGGCTCTGGATTCAACCCCCAGTACTGCAAAAAAAAAAAAAAAAAAAACACAAACTGATTGTCTCAGCTAACGCAGCAGCTCCACACACGGAGATTAATTACAGGGCTGAGAATCCCAAAGCTGGGGCTGACGCAGGGCGTGTCAGCTGCCCGGGGTGCTGAAGAGCCTCAGTGTGCCATCTGATACATGCATGGGGCCTGCCGCCCAGCCCCCAGGGGGCTTCCAGCTGCAGGAGGGGAGCAGAGGGGCTGAGGAGCACACGCCCTGCACCCGCCTCATGCATGGGTCTTCCACAGGCAGAAGGCAGCTCAGAGTAGCTGCTGGTGGGGAGGGGTCTCGGCTGTCTGCTGGGTGAGCCATCACCCATGTGTTTCATTCGCTGACGGTGCCGTGGTCAGCCGGGTGGGCCGAGCAGGGCCGAGGGGACCTCGGCCGTGCTCCCTCCCCCCAAGAAGCTGAGCTTCTTCCAGAGTCCTGAGACACGTGTGGGCAGCCGCGGGCCCTTGAGGCCTCGTCTTGGATCCCCACACCTTTGTTCTCCTTCTGGGGGTCAGAGCAAGTCACAGGTCGTACTGGGTCAGGGGTGGAGACAGATGCCACCTCCTGACCAGGGGCAGCCCAGGCCACGGGCTGTGGGGCTGTGGGATGAAGCCTCGGCCATCTTTTGCAGGCTCTGCAGGTTGAGGGGGACAGAGAAGGCAGCGAGGGGAACTGTGGGCTCCGCAGCCATCCTGGGTCAAGCCAGAGAGGTCCAGGGATGACGGGAGGCGAGCACACAGGGGAGGGTACCTCGATCGTCCCTAGCCATACCCAAAGCGCAGGGATCCGCTGTGTGCCAGGCCTGAGCTGGGCACTGGGTGAGGGTGACGGGGTGTTGGGCGTGGCTCCTCCCCTCCAGGCCTGTGGGTCAAACTGAGGAACCTGTGGAGTGTGCAGTCCTGCACAGGGCGTATGGGAGGGGCTGGGGACCCTGGGGGAGCTTCCAGGGAGAGGGTGCCCTGGCATCAGGGTGGGGTGCCCTTCCCCTTCCGCTGGATTCCCACCAGTTCTGAGCAGTGAGGGAGGGAACTAGGATCTTCCAGCCCCCAGTCACCTTGACCGTCTGGGCGAAGGCAGTGGGTGGGCGATGTCCAGAGAGGCCTCGGTCACTTCTCAGGGCCCACATTGACTCTGTCCTACCAGCCCTCTCCTGGCTTCTGAGTCCCACATTTGCCCCCACCTGTCCCCTCCTGTCCTTGTGACTGCGGCAGGTCTGATGGACCATCCGGACCGTCAGCTGCTGGCCCAACGTGCCTTCACGAGCCATCCTGCCTGACTTTGGCCACATCTCCCCTTGGACCCTTTGTGGTGCACACTCCTGCGGAGGCAGATCCGTGTTCAGTTCATTAACGGTGTCATTGTCACCACCTTCTATCTGGTTCCCGAGAGGCAGCTGTGAGGCGGCTCCTCCAGGAAGCCCTCTGGGTTTGCCTGGGGGGGGTGCATGGCCACCTTCCCTGGGGTTTCCCACACATCCTCACCCTTGGGGACGAGCCCATGGAAAAACTTTGGCCTATGAGACTCTCACTCCCAGACCCCCTTGGAACTGGGCATAGGGTGTTTGTCTCCACAGCCTGCACACAGTGGGTCCTTCACAAAATGTTTCTTAAATAGAATGGAACCAAGGACTTTCCCTAGAGGGATCTGGGGCAAAACAGATCTGGCTTCCTGGCAAGTTAGTGCCCTGGCAGCGGCTATGCCCCTGGGCTCCTGGACCTTTGGGAGAAGCTTGCTGCCCTCAACCTTCTTGCTGCGGGCAGGCGGCCTGGCCTCGTGGGTCTTTGGGACGTCTGGTCTCACGGGTCTTAAAAGCATGTTTGCTGGCTGCCGCGCGTGGCTCGGGTCAGCTGCAGCCTGCACTTGGGGGCAGCCGCATCCCTGTGTCGCCGGAATCGTCCCACACCAGCCACTCCTGGGATGTGCCTCGTCCCCTCCAGATGGCAGCATGGGCTGGTTGCTGTGCCAGGGAAGATGGCGATTTCTGCCGATCCTGTGCAACTGCCGGCCATGCCCACGTGCCGCTCGCGTTGGCTGTTAGAGGACAGAATGCGGCCACCTGTGATCCCGGGCTTGCGGGGCGGGCGGGTTCCCCCTGCGTCCCGCGGGCTGCTTGGTGGACCTGGACCGTGGCTCCGCACCGCTGACGACCGTCCTCTCTCTCTTCTTGTTTGCAGGATGATGATGGGCCGGTTTGGTGAGTACCGGGCATGCTGGGGCCATCCCAGGAAGCTCCCAGGGCTCTCACGGTCGTGTGGAGGAGCGGGACCTGGGTGGGTGGCCCCATTCCCCGGGAGGCCCCTGGGATGCATCACCACTCCTGCTGTAGGAACTGGGGTGAGCGAGTGAGGAGTGGGGGAAGGAGGAGGGCTGGCCTTCAGAGCGAACGGCCTCCCTGGGGGGAGGCAGCGAAGTGGGGAGCCCTTTGAAGGGTGAACTTCACTCCCAGACCCTGCTACCCGAAGGTCTCAGGTTTTGCACACGCCCCTGGGGTCAGGCAGCTGTGGCTCGGGTACCAGCTGGTGACCCTCAGCCTGCTGTCTGACCTCTCTGTTCACCGTGGAGTGGAAGAGGACATGATCTGCTGGGAGGACGGGAGGCCTGTGCTCCTTATATAGGACAGTTGTCACTGAGAGTTCTCGGGGCGTTCCCCAGGCAGGTGGGAGGTGACCACTCTTCCCCCTCCCTGTTAAAGCCTGAGACCTCTCAACAAGGGGTAGCAGGCAAAGGGACCAGCGGCTTGTGTCAGCGTTTAGACCCTCAGAGACGGGAAGCCCCCCACGAAGCCTGGTGCGGAGCCTGCGTGGGGATGGTTCAGTATCCCTCAGTCCCTGTGCCACGTCCTCCCGTGGGCTGGGAGGCCAAGCCAGTGGCAGAGGAGAAATGGAAACCTGAGAGAAGTCCCCACCTCCTCTTTCTTAACTGACAGCTGCAGCTGGGGGCTGCCTGGCACTGGGGGTCTTCGGGGAGTGGGTGCCGACCCCTGGAGTTTCAGCCAGGCAGGGCAGGGCTGTTGGGCCACGGTTTGTGGTCTCAGGTTGTCGTAGTGGCCGCCTGCTGTTGGGGCATAGGTGGGAAGTGTGACAGCCACTGTCCCCTGAGCTGCTGTAGGGGACATTCACAGGATTGGCTGTTTCTCTAAAGGAGCAATTGACCTCCTTTTAACGACTTTATTATTAAAAACCAAATAAGACGGGAGGGAGTAGCAAGCTTCCTGGTGACAGTCAGCGAGGGAGGGACGCAGGAGGGGCAGCCATGGGCCCCATGGGCCACTTGAGTGCGACCAGTCCCAGAGGGCACCGGCGGAGGTTCTGAGCCCTGGGGACAGGGGAGGCAGAGAGGAGGCTGCAGAATGGGTCCTCAGAGCGTCCGAGTGTTGTCCTGGCTCTCTGTGGAGTTGCCACTTCTGTGTTGGGGTCTGCGCTCCATTCAGGCTCAGGGGACTGAAGGAGAACCAGGGTGGTCGGGGAAGGGGAGCCCCGGGCTGTGTGCAGCGTCCCCCGGAGCCCCCGCAGCTGTCAACAAGAGCGCAGGGTCAGGTGCAGGGGCCCGGCTCCCAGCTGGGAGCCAGGAGTGCTGTGGGGAAGTGGCCTTGGCCACAGGTGCTGCCCAGCATGGGGACAAGTGAGGCCCAGAGATGGAGGCGTGGCTCCACCAGCGCCCCACCCCCAGGCTGTTGTCATTACTTCGCAGGCTCCCCACGCCAGCCTGGGAGATGAAACAGGCTATTAGCCTGTGACAGGCAATTAGTTCCACCCCCGCCTTGTGCCTCTGCTGACGCACGCTGGAGGTCTCCTAGTTACCCGACGATGGCGGCCTTGGCATGGTGGGGCCCTGGCTGGCGCAGCCCCCTATCTGGGGCTTCCTCTAGGACCCCTCGGGCCTCATTGTCCAGCCAGGTTCTGACCACCACGTCCTCAGGACGCCAGCACCTTCCAGTTGTTTTCTGTGCCCCATGGTTGGGGTGGGGGTCCTAAAGCACCCCAATCGCATCCTTTCCTGCCCACAGCCTTTACAGTGGCTCCCAAAGACCTCTCCCATGAGCCCTGGACAGCCCCTCCTCCTCTCTGGCCTCTGTTGTTGCTGTTAGGTGCCGTCAAGTTGGTATCTGACTCATAGCAACCCTGTGTACAACAGGCGAAACACTATTATCTGTGCTTCTCTGCTGTTCATAGGGTTTTCAATGGCGGATTGATTTTGGGGAGTGGGTTGCTGGGTCCTTCTCCCAAGCCTACAGCACCTGGTGTTCCCAGGCGGTGTCCCATCCAAGGACTAACCAGGCTCGACCCTGCTTAGCTTCTGAGATCTGATGGGATCAGATGCCACAGGGCTATGGCTGCAGGCCTTTGGCCTCTTGGCTCCCCCTAAACTCCAAGTCTAGGGGTGAACTCCAGGGTGCTCCCCCATGCAGCACCCTGCTCAATGCTCTCGCTTTGGATTACCCTATGGCTCCCTCTTGCCCAAGCTATCCCTTCACAGGGCCACCTGCCCTAAACGGGTGTCACTGGCTCTCCTTTCCCCACGTGGCCTTCGCTCCTTTTGCAATCATCAGCTCGCTCAGAGTGCTCTCCGCTCACGGGGAGGGGGTCTCCTCCTGCCTCGGAGTCCACACACCAAAGCCTCCCCTGCCCTGCACACGGTGGTGCTGAGGTTTGGGGACGCATGCAGGTCGGTGGCCTCCGCACGGCTCCTGGAACTGGACGTGTCCTGTGGGCTGGAGCGAGGCCTCCTCAGGCCGCGTGCTCCTCACCAGCCAGCCTGGGCCGAGGTCACCACGCCGTGGCTGTCGCCCTGCCAGGGGCCTCCAGAACCCCCGGCAGACCCTCCTTGGCTAAGGGCTGCCTGCTGGGCTTCACCAGGAGCCGGGTCCTCCCCTGGGAGCGTGGGGCGGGGGTTCCGCTCTGCAGACCCCAGCCTGCCGTCAGTCCAGCAGGTGGATGGGCTCCCCAGGACCTGCTGCTTCCCATAGTGTCAGGGTCCTGGCTGAAGTGGGGGCCCGCTTTTCTCTCCCAGAGAAGCCTGAGATGTAGCCCCGTCTCCATGGCGATGGCTTTGTTGCCTCTTCTCTCACAGGCGGCTCCTCCCCCTTGCCAGCTCCCAGCTTTGAGCCACCTGAGGCTGTCCTCCCTCCCTCCCTGCTCACCCCCTCATCACCCTACCTCTACCCTGCCCACCTCTCCCCTGCGTACCTCCCCATGGCCCCCCGCAAAGCCCGTCCTAAATCTCCAGCCTGATGTCACCACCCCAGTCACTGTGCCAGCCACAAGTCTGTACTATAAGGAGTCTTCCCCATTAGCCTCCCCACAGCCACTCTTTTTTGTGGAAATGGGGACTTGAACCCAAGGCCTTGCACATACTTTGCAAGCACTCTACCACTGAGCTGCACCCCTGGCCCATTTTCTATTTTTTTTTATCATGAGGCAGGGTCTCACCAAGTTATGCAGGCGGCCTCTGGCCTCAACCCTGAGATCCTCCTGCCTCTGCCTCCCGAGTTGCTGGGATAACAAGTGTGAGCCACAGCGCCCGACTAGCTGCCCTAACCCACCTCTGGCTTCTTGTGCCTCCTCCCCTGCACATTCTGTTTCTTCTGCTTGGAGCATCCGCCCCCTGTGCCTTGCCCCAGAAAGCCCACTCAGACCTCCAGGCTGCTGCTGCTTCTGACCCCTGGTCCATGGGCACAAAACTCAGGGGCCCCCCAGGGCTCCGTGGGTACCCTCCGAGGGTGTGGGGCTACATTGTAAAATGGTAAGAGGCAGTTGCCCCTCGGTCTCAGAGGACTGGGGTGAGGTGGGGTCTGGGAAGAAGTTGAGTTCCCTTGCCCATCCCTGTGGGAGGGTCCTTTACACTGGCCAGGAATGCAGCTCGGTGTTGTCGCGGCTGCCACCTTTCAGGAGAAGCTGGACATCTGGAGGGCTGGCATGAACCTTCCCGTTAGAAAGCATTACCTGCAATAAGACCACCTTGCTGGGCGCACGCGGCTGAACTTGGGACCTCAGTGCCACTGCTTGGTCTGGCGGCCGTCCCAGAGCTTCCTCTGGGCGCTGACAAGGTCATTCTCCTCCCTGTCCCCCAGCCTGTGCCCCTTCTGGATTGTCCAGTGATGTCCTAGAGCCAGGAGGAAAGCCAGAGGGGTAGAGGAGGGAACCCTGAGGGGTGAGGGCAAACCAGGCCAGCTGCAGCCCCCCCCCCCAGGTCCTCACAGCAGCAGTGGGCAGGGGCCGGGGCCGCTCCTGCTGTGTAGGAAGAAGAGGTTTCAGGGAGGGAAGCAACTGACTTAAGTCTGCAGACTTTCAAGCCCTGCAGCCGGGACTCGAACCCGGGTCCCACAGGTGCTCGCCAGGTGCTGCAGCCTGGTCCCCACCAGCCCTGTGCAGAGGCCTCTGGATGGCCGTGTGACAGGGCCCACGGTCCAGGTGAGCAGAGGCGGGCGTGGGAGGTACCTGGTGGCAGCGGCTGCCTCTTTCCCACTCACCCAGCTCCTCCAGCCCAGCGGTGGCCCAGCTAAATATACCGCTGACGTCAGGCAGGCGCTCCCTGCTTCCAGGGCTTTGCTTAAGCTGCTTGGAAAGTTTGCGCATTGCTTGGTAAAGATTTAGCTCTTTTTTTTTTTTTTCTGTGCCCCTTAACAGACTGTCTTATGGAGGATAATCTGCCTTAGAAGATTATGAAAATCCCTTAGGGGAGTCTTTGGTCTCCCTGGGCCTTAGGTGGGGTGCTGCCTCCCCTCCCCCAACACGCACACTGCTGCGCGCGCTCGAGCGCACGCACGCACACACACACACACACACACACACACACACACACACACGTGTGTGCGCCTTCCTTCTCTCTCTCTCTATCTCTTTGCCTCCCACTCCCTCTCCCCCAAACCCAGGTCAAGGAAGAGGCTCCTGGCAGGGCTGGGCCAGGCTGCGCTGGGCTGTGCGCCACTTGCTGGCTCCTGGCTGTGGGTGTCCAGCACCTGCCCTTTTAGGGGAGGGCTGGGGGCTTCCTCCAGAAGGCTGATGGTGCCTCTTACCCACCCTGTGCCTTCTCTTTCCTGCCCCTCTTTCCTTGTCTCCCTGGACGGCCCCTGGGCCACCCTCAGGCAGGAGGGAGGAGGTGGCCTGTCCTACCCCACCCCACCCCTTCCGCTGGGCTCCAGGCTCCATGCAGGGGCTGGGCCGGAGCTCTGATTGGTAGCAGAGGGGACGTCTGTCAGCCCTGTCCTCTGAGCGCACACCGCCCAACAACCTCTGTTCCGGAGGAATCGGGGAGGTCCCCCCAGAGGCCTCCTTCCATCGGTCTGCAGCTCTCTGTCCCCTTGGAGTCTCCAGCCCTCTACTTGGGGACAGCCGGCAGCACCCCTAGCCCACTCACCCCCAGGCAGCCCCTACCCTCTAACGTGGCAGCCGGCCCTGCACCTTCCTCAGCGCACCCTTTGGTGGCCTCCGTGGGAAGGAAGGGGATTTCTCCTGTGCTGTCGTGGAGGGTGGGGCTCACCTGGGAGGGAGGAGGGGACAGTGACAGCTAGTCCCTGCAGATGTCCTGCAGAGGAGACTCCCAGGCCTAGGGTCAGGAGAAAACACAGCAGATGAAAATGAAAGTTCATTTCCAGTAGTGATTTGTTGTTGTTGTTGTTAGGTGCCGTCGAGTCGGTATCCAACTCATAGCGACCCTCTGTACAACAGGGGAAGCACTATTATCAGTGCTTCTCTGCCGTTCATAGGGTTTTCAATGGCAGAAGTAGTGATTAGTGCGGTGAAAACGTGCCCCTGGCGAAGAAGACAGATGGTGGAGGTGGGTGCCCTCCTTCTAAGGAGCAACCTAAATGACAGGTGCAAAGGCCCTGGGGCAGGCTTGTGCCTGGTACAATGCAGGAGCAGCCAGTAGGCCCACCTGTGGAGCTGAGCGTGGGAGGGTGAGGGTGGCAGGGAAGAGGCATAGGCCCATAAGAGAGGATGGGGTTTATTCTAAGGGTGATGCGAGGCAGGGTTTCAGCTGGGAGAGGGAGGGAGTGGCCCCCTGGCTGCTGGGGAGGAGGGGGGAAGGGGTGGAGGAGAGGCCAGGTGAGTGAGAGGCAGCAGCTGCACCAGGGGGCTGGGCTCTTGGCCGGGGCTTGCAGCCGGCAGCCTTGGCCAAGGGTGAAGCGGTCAGAGTCACAGACAAGTTTAATGACAGTGTGGGAAAGGAGGCTGGCGGATGCTTCAACCGTCAGATGTGACCCGACGGGTGTCCGAGCGTGATCTGTGTGTTGCACATAAAACGCTGCAATTAAGCCCAGTAAAAGGAACCTTGGAGGCAGCTCGCCCGACCTTTTGTTGTTGCTCCAAAGCTGGCCAAAGTCTTGGTTTGGCTGAGACTTATCGTCGGTGTCAACTTCAGCTCTGGCGGGAATTAGAGGGATTCTGGCAGGCGAGATCGGTGAGGCTGAGCATCCCAGGGACCCGAGCGGCCACGGCCCCCGAGGGCTGGGATCAGGGCACGCGTGGCTGTCCTGAAAAACCCTTTCTCTCTCTCTGATCTCTCTCTCTCTCTCTCTCTCTCTCCCCCTCCCCTCTCTCTGTCTCAATCTCTCTCTCTCTCCCTCTCTCTCCCTCTCTGCCTCTCTCTCTCCCTCTCTCTCTCCCTCTCTTTCTGCCCCCCTCCCTCTCTCCCCCCTCTCCCTCTCTCCTCCTCTCTCTCCCTCTCTCTCTCTCTGTCTGTCTGTCTCTCTCTCTCTCCCTCTCTTTCTGCCCCCCTCCCTCTCTCCCCCCTCTCCCTCTCTCCTCCTCTCTCTCCCTCTCTCTCTCTGTCTCAATCTCTCTCTCTCTCCCCTCTTTCCCTCTCTCTCCCTCTCTCCTCCTCTCTCCCTCTCTCCTCCTCTCTCTCTC
>VMDO01010635.1:0-61382 GCA_007922755.1 Pedetes capensis | reverse complement strand
TTACACTGCTGGTAGAACTGCAAATTAGTTCAACCACTTTGGAAATCAATAAGGCGATACCTCAGAAAACTAAAAATAGAACTGCCGTATGACCTAGCTCTACCACTCCTGGGAATGTACCCAAAGGGAGACAAGTCATCATACCACAGAGTCACTTGCATCTCCGTATTTAATGTAGCACTGTTCACAACAGCAAGGATATGGAGCCAACTAAGATGTCCATCAACAGAACAATGGATAAAAAAAATTATGGTCCATATACAAGATGGAATATCACTGAGCAATAAAAAAGAATAAAATAATGTCATTTGCAGGAAAATGGATGGAACTAGAGAATATCATCTTAAGTGACAGGCTCAAAAAAATATACAATATGTTCTCACTCATATGTGGGAGCTGAATCTTACTTAAAGAAAGAAAAACCTACACATAAGTAGATATATAAAAATGCACAATTAAACTTATCGAACAAGGGATAATATAAAGAGTACCAAGAAGGAGGAAGGGGACTAGCAAGGAGAAGCAAAGGTTGTGGAAGGTGGGAAAGGGAGGGGAAACAATGTAAAGGGATAAAGGCAGAGAGAATAATCTCAATGTAAATAATGTAACTTCATGAGTACCTGGGGAAAACGGGGGACCATAACCCACATATGCATATGAGTTTTGTTACATATTAGCTGAAAGTTTCCATAAACTTTGTAAATTGATGAAAGTGTAACCAAAAGGGATGTAATAGTTGCATAGAGGAAAAAGCAAATGCCCTATTACTCTATACCCCTCCTACATTTACCAATGAAGGGGGAAAAAATAAAACCTTCACTGTTTTATCCTGTGTATTTAGGTCTTTAACCCAAATGAATTTCGTTCAATGTGCGAGATAGAGATCTAACATTTTCCCCCAGTGGATGGCCAGTTTTTACAGCCCTATTTGGTGAACATGCCATTCTCTCTCCACTGATTTGGCATACTACCAAATGGATCTGTATCTGGATTCTTTGTTCTGGTTCATTGCTCCATTAGTATTTTTGTGCCAATAACACAAGTTAAATTATTGTAACATAATAAATTATGCTATCTGGTAAGACAAGTGTCTGCTTGACTTATTTTTTCATAATTTTCCTGGCTATACTTGAACATTGATTCTTCTATGTTTAGTATTAAGTTCTCCCCCAAAATCCTGTTGTCGCTTTGATATGATGTCCAATTTACAGACAATGTAAGGAGAAATTACATCTTTATAGTATCAGAGTTTCCCACCCAAGATATCGTGTATCTCTTTCATTTTTTCCGGCTTTCTTTAACATCTTTCTGAAGCTGTCTTTGTGTTAGCATCTTTCTGCATGTTAGATTTCATGCTATGCAGACCACTACCTTTCAGTCCCAACAGCACTTTAGATAAAGATCTCACTACCTTTTGGTCATAAACTTTGGCCAGGGTCAAATTTGGATAAAGTGATTGATGAGTCTAAAAGAAACGCATGATAAAAATGAAGCATAAAGTTGAAGGTTGTGATGGAACTGAGGGTTAGGGAGGTGGTAGTTGGGGGGCAAGATCTGCGTTTGACACTGAAAGATGATCTGAGAATCTTTCTGGTGCACGTTGCTTTTCGTTGCATGGATAAGTGGAGGGGGAGACGTGAAGTGCTTTTACTTGAGGAAGATAGGGAAGAGTATGGGGAAAGAGATGGGAGGAGAAAAACCCCATCTGAAATATCAGCCATCCTTCATCTTCTCCCAAAGTCAATCTCCCCCAAAATGACTCTCCAACATAGCCCCTCTTCTCTCTTCTACTCTAGCATCCATCATTTTCTCTTGGCTAATTTATCTATGTGGGAGAAGGACGTGGCAACCCACCCCTGAGGCAATCCCGAAAACAATCTGCGGTTGAAAACCCTATGAGGGTCGCTGTGAGTCGGACACAACTTGACGGCACCTAACAACAACAACAACAATTTATCTACATCTGCAGCCATAGCTCTGTGGCCTCCGAACCCATCAGATCTTAAAAACTAAAGAAGGGTCTGCCGGGTTAGTAGTCAGATGGGAGACCACCTGGGAACACCAGATACCGTAGGCTTGGCAGAAGGACCCAGCAACCCGTTCCCAAAAGTCAATCCACTATTGAAAATCCTGTGAATAGCAGAGAAGCACTGACATTAGTGTCTCGCCTGTTGTACATAGGGTCACTGTGAGTTGGACACCAACCGAACAGCACCTAACGACAAGTTTATCCACAGCAATTTTGCCCCACTCCTCCCACCCTCCACAATGCCCAAGATTATTTTCCAAAAAGAGAAATCTGATCATGCCGTCATCATTATCATCATAAACTGTCCCTGCGCCCAGGGTCCTCCTGGAGGGTAGGGGCCTCGGTCTCCTTCCTCCTCCTGCTGTGCAAAATCCTGCACAACGTGTTCTAGTCCTTCCTAGCACCTTTTTCTCTCCTGCCCTCTAACTCCACAGCACTCCAGAACAGGATGTGCCTTGCCTTTCGCCCTCGTCCGCATGCCCTTTCTCCACTTCTTCCCGTCCTTCAGAACGACTGTCCTCGAATTTCCCTTCCTCTGGACAGCTTGCTCTCCCTCCTCCCCCGCGCTGGCCAAGTGCGGTTAGCTGCTTCGTGTTCTGAGTCCTACCTCTATTGAGGCATTCCTGGGATCGTACCTGGTAACGTGTCTCCTCAGCTACACCAGGAAGGCAGTGGCCCTGGTCATTCATGTGTTGCAACTGCTTAGCATAGTGACCAGCATAAAATGAAGACAATAGATGGATGAACCAACGGCTAGATAAACGGATTCATGGACAAGCAGGTGGATGTTAGCTGAGCTAGATGAGTGCTGTTGTTGTTGTTGTTGTTGCTGCTGTTAGGTGCCATCAAGTCGGGTCTGACTCATGGCGACCCTATGTACAACAGAACGAAACACCCATGCCTGGCACCGTGCCATGCCTGGCACTACGTCAGTGCTGCTGAGCTATTCGTAGGGTTTTCCAGGGCTGATTGTTTCAGGACTGGGTTTCAGGGTCCCTCTCCCAAGCCAACAGCAACCAGTATTCCCAGGCGGTCTCCTATCCAAGGACTAACCAGGCCCAACCCTCCTTAGCCTCCGAGATCTGACAGACAGGACGCCAGGGTGGTATGGCTCTAGATGG
Organism: Pedetes capensis; assembly: GCA_007922755.1. Taxonomy (NCBI): domain Eukaryota; kingdom Metazoa; phylum Chordata; class Mammalia; order Rodentia; family Pedetidae; genus Pedetes; species Pedetes capensis. The sequence continues at coordinate 58,232 of VMDO01010635.1, read as the reverse complement.
AGATAGGTAAGTAAAGATGGAAAACCAGAGAAATTTTTAAAAGGGACTTCGTGAAAAATCGCAGACCTACAGCAGGGGGAGCTGCGACACCACGATAGGGTTGGGGGGGGGCGGACCAAGCAAGGCTGCAGGATTTCGGGCGAGCGGTGCGCACAGAAGCACGCATCGCGCCACTGGAACCCCTCACCCACGTGCGCCTCCCCTCGTCCTCCTTCCCAGACAGTGTTTGAGCTCTTCCACCGCCCCCACCGCCCCTTCGCCTCCACCGCCACTGTGAAAGCAAACAAAGGGGAGGGACCCCTGCCGGGCGCCGGATGCCGAGAGCCAACCAGAGGACGGCAATCTCCCGGGAGGCGGGCGTCTTCGTTTAAAGGGGCCCAATCGGCTTCGCGTAGGCTGCAAACGGGCGGAGGAAAGGGAGGGAAGAGCCGCGGCGGGGATGGCGCCAGCGGGGAGGGCTCCCCCCGGGGGACCGCGAGCCGAGGCGTGGGGGCGGAGCCGATCGCCGCGCGTGTCCGGGAGGAGAGGGCGGGCAGCGCCGCGGCGCGGGCGATCGGGCTGACGCATCTGGCCCAGGTTCCCCGGGACCCGCAGGGAGGGGGGGAAGAGGAGAAAGAGCGAGAGCGCGCCTGCGCACCGCGGCGGGGAGGAGCGGGGACCTAGCAGCGGGCGAGGAGGCTGCTGGCGAGCCGCGAGCGAGCCGCGAACCGGGCGGGCGGCGGGCCGCGGGCGCGCGCACCATGGGAGAGAAACCCGGGACCAGGTAAGGGAGGTGGGGCCACGCCGCGGGGCGTGGGCGGCCGGTGGTGCGGGGATGGTCTCCAGACAAGGACACTGGGGAGAGGATCCGGGGGCTGGACGCCTGGGTCCCTAGGGGGCAGCCATCAGGGGCGGCGAGCCTTGGTCCTTGAGGATCATGGAGGGGGGCGCGAGCCTGGGCCCCTGCAGAAAGCGAGGCCTGACGGGGATCTGCAAACTCGCGTCTGGTTCTTGAAGGGATGTGGGATTCGGACGACGGGGTTCTCCCGTGCAGCCTGCGGTGCGGGAGCCGAGAGAGGAGGAGCAGGTGGCCAGCCCATAAGGTTGTGTACGGAGAGAGTGGATGCAGGCAGGGGATTCCCCCCTAGACTTATGCCCAGCCAATGCAAAGCCTTCTGTCCCATCCCCTCCGGCAGCCTGGCTACCCACACCTGTCCCGAGGGCTGGGTGGCTCTGCTTCCAAACTTCTGCCTTCCCCTTGGTTGCTAGGAGCAACAGCTTCATCTTGAGGGAGCCGAGTGCGTAGCGACCCTCCGTGAAACTGAGTCATGTCACTCTCCTCGGGCGATGGGGAAGGCAGTATCTGTCCTGGGCACGCATCCACTCCCCGGATGTTTTCAGTGCAATCGAGGCTCCTTCCTACCACTGACACCCCGGGTTCTCTTTTTTGGTCTCTAAGCTAAATCCACTTCCTGTTATGACCCAACACCCCCAAGAGGGCAGGGGGTGAATTCCTGAGTCCCAGAGGAGTAGAAGGGTTGGGGCTGTATGCCTCCACCCACTGGGGATCAGAAATGGGGGGCCTGGTCCTGAGCCTTCTTCACTTGTTCTGCAAAACATCTGTCAACCCCTGCACTCCCTGCACCCATGCAGTACGAGAACCCAAGTTTCTGAGCATCAAGAGAACCAGTTTCAGAGAGAAAAGATCGGAGGGAAGATTGACATCCTGGATGAGGAGTTAAACACCCCAGAGAAAGGGGAAGTCAGTGACTTGAGGGAGGCCCCCGATTTCCGTTGTGTAGTTTAGGATGAGCCAAAAAGATAATGCTGACATGGCCTAATTCCCTCCACCCTCATCAAATTCTGGGCCACAGGAAATGGAGAGAATAGCGGGAAGAGCAAAGGGGCATCTGCTTCAGCCGCTCTCCCCCTCACTGGGCACCTCCCTGGTCATTCTCATACCCAGCCTCCTTGGCCAGCCTCAGTGTGTGCACCCTGCTTCCCCTTGTCCTGGCAAGAGGTGACTGGGTTAGGATGCAAAGGGCAGGTGCCCTGTAGTTGCTTCAAGGCAATTGATCAGAGCTACACTACAGTTGGGCTGGGATTTAGCTCAGCTGGTAGAGCACTGCGCTGCAGCCTTTGAGGTCCCGAGTTCAATTCCCAGCACCGCAAAAATCGGAGAAGGACCTGGCAATCCACTCCCAAGGCAATCCCGAAACAGCCTGCCATTGAAAACCCTAGGAGGGTCACTATGAGTCAGACTCGATGGCACCTAACAACAACAACACTACAGTTAGCCAAAAAGATTGTGGCTGCTGCAGCCCTCCAGCACAGCTCCTGATGGGAGGAAATACTGATGGGAAGAGGAGAAACAGCACCCAGCATGGTGGTGCACTCCCGTTATCCCAGCAACTCAGGAGGCAGAGGAAGGAGATCGAAGGCTCGAAGCCAGAGGCAGCCTGTGTAACTTAGCGAGAGCCTGTTTCAAGATAACAAAAAAAATAAAAAAGGGGCTGGGGTACGGCTCAGTGGCAGTGCATGTGCAAAACGTATGTGCGGGGCCCTTGGCTCAGCCTGTCAGCATCGCAGAAGAGGAAAACCAGAAGCAGAGAAGGAGAGGCTGGACGATGCCGTCGTGATCAGCCCCAAGTTAAGACAAAAGATAGGGCACTTGTTCTAGCTGCCGCCATGTCCACAATTAAACTTCTTTATTAGTTGGGGGCCTGCAGCCGTAGCCCTGTGGCATCCGATCCCATCAGATCTCGGAAGCTAAGCAGGGTCGGGCCTGGTTAGTACCTGGATGGGAGACCGCCTGAGAACACCAGAAGCTGTAGGCTTGGGAGAAGGACCTGGCAACCCCCTCTCAAAAATCAATCTGCCATTGAAAACCCTATGAACAGCCGAGAAGCACTGATAATAGTGTTTCCCCTGTTGTACAGAGGGTCGCTATGAGTCGGATACCGACTCGACAGCACCTAACAACAACAACAACAACAACAAATTAGTTGGGGACACTCGAGGGCCTCCATATGCTTTACCATGTGACATCTGGACGGCGTGGCCTTGGGAAAGAAGGGACGAATGAATTTGTTATAGCAGAAACGAGGGTGGTAGTGTTGGAGGAAGGACAGGACCGTTGGCAGAGTGTCAGTTTCTGTTATCTGGGGCCCCTTTCCAGGAATTGCTACTGAGGCAGAGTGGATTGGAAGGCGTCAGGTGGTGCTTTACGAGTGGCCAGAGCGTTACACATCCTGCCCTCCCAGGTTTAGATTGCTTCAATACCCGGGTAAAAATATCCACTTCACCGTAATAGATCATTGATGCAAGCTACACAGGACAGGATAGCAGTGTAGAGGCCAAGAGCAGGGACAGGTGGCCAGATGGCCTCAGTCTGTGTCTTTGAGTTCCACAATTTATGTTCTCTGACCTTAGACAAATTCCTGATCTCTCCAAGTGTCGGTTTCCCCATCTGTAAAATAGGGATATTAGGGACTGCCATCACTGGGTTATTAAGAGTATTGAATAACACTCTTTTTTTTTTTTTTTTTTTTTTGCGGTACTGGGGGTTGAACCCAGGGCCTCGCACCTGCATGCTCTACAAGTGCTGGACCACTGAGCTGCACCCTCAGCCCATTTTTTTTACTTTTTGAGACAGGGTCTCGCTAAATTACACAGATTGCCTCTGGTCTCGAACTTGCAATCCTCCTGCCTCCGCCTCCCAAGCTGCTGGGATTACAGGCGTGCGCCACCGCGCCCGGCTAAGAGTGTTGAATAACACTCTTGAAGTACTTGCAACAGTGCTGGGTACAGAATACTCCCCCGGTATCGTCATCTTTGTCACTTGGCTGGTGTCATGTTGGGGACGCCTAAATGTACAAGGCCACAAGGCTCACAGCCTTAGGAGAGACAGGTGACACCGCTAACTGCCCTTTGGACTGTCACCCCACAAGTAAAATATAAACGAAGTATGACAGGAACCCCAAAAAAGGAATGACCGAAGTCCAGGCTACATCTGCATCCTAAAAGAGGGGATACTTGAGCTAAGCCTTGAAATACAAAGTCAGAGGTGAGGGATGTTGGAGGTTGACGGAAGAGGGTCACCCTTGAGTAGTGCCTGTGACAGAAACCATCTGAGGGGCAGAGGTCAAGGCCATTGATCCTCCGTGTGTCCCAGCTGTCATTAGAGCTGGAGGTCAGATGGAAAGATGGCGCGGTCTGACCTAGATCCTACTACGGCCACCCAGTTGAGGTCTCCTTTGCCAGAGGTCCCCTGGAAAGAGCCTGGATGGTTCCTGGGGCAACGAGGACCCATTACTGTTGGAGGAGGGGAGCAGGCAGGTGGGCCAAGGACAAGAGAGGCGTTGGTCCTGACAGTTGGTTTCGAGGGGCTGCCGTGTGAGACGTTTGAGGGACTTTGTGGAGAGAAGTGGGAGGGGGTAGAGCGGGACAAAGCCCCAAGGCCTTCCGCCGGGGGTCCAGGGTGAGCTCTGCTGCTCCGGCTGGGGAGGGATGAGGGCCTGGGGTGTGGGTGCCTGCTGAGTCTGAGGGAGGCAGTGGGGTCTCCCTTTCTGTTTTGCTAGGGTCTTCAAGAAGTCGAGCCCTAACTGCAAGGTGAGTCACCCATGGCCCTTATCCTTTTGATGCTCCCTGGGCCCTGCCAGAGCCCAGCCTGCCCGAGACCGAGACCGTTGCCAACCCCTAGCTCCCCACTTCCTGTGACAGCTAAGAGCTGACTTCCTTCCCTCCTGAAGCCCCTTGCCACAGAGGCCGCTCAGCCTGAGCCAGCTGCAGGGCTCTGTGGGGACAGGGCAGAGTCCCTAGCCAAGACCGAAGGGACGGAGCCAGAAACATGCCCTGTGCCTGCAACCCCCTCAGGAGCCTGGGGCTGGGAAAAGTTAATCGTCCCCCCAGGCTGCGGCCTGTTTATCCTGGAGCCCCTTGAGGGGACCCGGCAAGGCTGGGCTGCCAACTGGGTGCTGTGAGGAGCCCTCCCTGAGGACAGACACGTGTACGCACACCTGACTGGTGGGCAGAGGTGGAGAAAGTGAGTCGGGAGCAGCTTAAGTCCAAAGCTGGGTCGGTTCCTCCGGAAGACCCCGCCCCTCACCTCCCACCACTCCTGGAGAAACTCCTTCCCCATAGCCCAGCCTGGGGGACCCGGAGCAGGCAGGCAGCCACCCCTGTGGGCTCCCATGGCTTGTCCCCAGCCTCCCCAATCTTCCCTGTGACTCCTTGACACCCTCAGCTCACTGTGTACCTGGGCAAGCGGGACTTTGTAGACCACCTGGACAAAGTGGATCCAGTAGGTAAGTGTGTCCACAAGGGGACGGCTCGTCCCCCAAGAGGGGAGGTGGCTCCCCAGCCTGGGAACGGCGGGGAAGAAGTCTCTTGGGGAGACAAGCCCAGCTGTCATTTTCCTAGATGGCGTGGTGCTTGTAGATCCCGAATACCTGAAGGACCGCAAAGGTACCAGCCCCTCCTCTGCATCCTAAAAGAGGGGACACCTGAGCTAAGCCTTGAAACACGAAGTCGTTTTAACCTGCTGAGGTCAGAGAGATGGGGGTGTTGGAGGTTGACGGAAGAGGGTCACCCTTGAGTAGTGCCTGTGACAGAAACCATCTGAGGGGCAGAGGTCAAGGCCATTGATCCTCCGTGTGTCCCAGCTGTTATTAGAGCTGGAGGTCAGATAGACAGATGGCGAGGTCTCACCCAGACCCTGCTACAGCTACCCACTTGAGGTCCCCTTTGCAAGAGGTCCCCTGGAAAGAGCCTTGGTGGTTCCTGGGGCAGCTAGGACCCATTACTGTTGGGGGAGGGGGAGTAGGCAGGTGGGCCAAGGACAAGAGAGGCGTTGACCCTGGCGATTGGTTTCAAGGGGCTGCTGTGTGAGGGGGAGGCAGGGACAGGGAGGGAGATCAGCTGGCATTGGTGACAAACCCCCAAAGACATGGAGAGCCCAGGCAGAAGCTGGCGGGAGGCGTCAGGCAAGCCAGTGCTGTTGAGGAAGCAGCTGGGGCTGCCGGGCCCTGGGGGCACTGGGGAACCGGGTGGGGGGGCTCCTGACCACCCCTCCTCGCCTTGCCTTGCCAGTGTTCGTGACCCTCACCTGCGCCTTCCGCTATGGCCGCGAGGATCTGGATGTGCTGGGCTTGTCCTTCCGCAAAGACCTGTTTGTCGCCACCTACCAAGCCTTCCCCCCAGTGCCCAACCCGCCCCGGGCCCCCACGCGCCTGCAGGACCGGCTGCTGCGGAAGCTGGGCCAGCATGCCCACCCCTTCTTCTTCACAGTGAGGACGCCTCCCACCCTCTGTGGGACATGGGGTGTGGGACCGGGGTGGGTCCAAGAGGCTGAGGGGTCCATTGGAGGCAAATCAGATCTGGGAGAAAGTGAGGCGAGAGCCCTTGTTCATCCACCTTCAAGGTCACCCCACACTCAGGAAGCCCTACTCTCGGCCTCCTCCCTGGTGCCCCTTCTTCCTGTCGTATCCGTAGGTACCGTTTGTCCTGCCTGTTAAAATGAGATTGGGGCCGGGTGCGGTGGTGCACCCCTGTCATCCCAGCAGCTCAGCACACAGAGGCGGGAGGATCCCAAGTTCAAGACCAGAGGCAGTCTGCGTAATTTAGCAAGACTCTGTCTCAAAAAAGTAAAAAATGGGCTGAGGGTGCAGCTCAGTGGTCCAGCACTTGCAGAGCATGCAAGCACGAGGCCCTGGGTTCAACCCCGAGTACCGCAAAAAAAAAAAAAAAAAAAAAGTAAAAAATGGGCTAGGGGCGCAGCTTAGTGGTCCAGTACTTGCAGAGCATGCAGGCACAAGGCCCTGGGTTCAACCCCCAGTACCGCAAAAAAAAAAAAAAAAAAAAAAAGATGAGATTGGGAAGAAGCTGTGAGGCTTTCTGGAAGGACTGACGCCTCCCCTTTCCTCTGCCAGATACCCCAGAATTTGCCGTGCTCCGTCACACTGCAGCCGGGGCCAGAGGACACAGGGAAGGTAGGGGCGAACAGCTCTGAGCGTGCGTGGGCAGAACGGGGTGCACCGGGAGCCTGAGGCAGGGCTGAGTGGAGGGTGCACAGATGCGGGCGTGTGTGGCGTGGCCACTGCATAGCCCTTGTGCTCTGCTGACCTGTGCGCAACGGGGTGGGGGAGCTCCCCGCCTGCCATGGTGGGGCGAGAGGAAGGAAGGGGTGGCGAGGAGGTGGCGGGAGCCTTGGGTAAGATGAGGCCGTTCCTCCCTGTCCCGAGGCCTGCGGGGTAGACTTTGAGATTCGAGCCTTCTGTGCCAAATCGCTAGAAGAGAAAAGCCACAAGAGGTGAGGGGAGCCACTTCCTGCGCGCACGAGCCGGTCCCTCCCCGCTTCCTGGAGCCCTGAGCCCCCTTGGGAGGTGGGCGTGGGGTGTCTGCGGACTCACCCCTCCCGCACCCCGGCCCCCAGGAACTCCGTGCGGCTGGTGATCCGAAAGGTTCAGTTCGCCCCGGAGAAGCCCGGCCCGCAGCCTTCGGCTGAAACCACGCGCCACTTCCTCATGTCTGACCGCTCCCTGCACCTCGAGGCTTCCCTGGACAAGGAGGTGGGGTGCGGGAGGGCCACGCAGTTGGGGTGCAAGGCGGGCCAGGCCCAGGGGAGGGGCAAAGCCATACAGGAGATGGCGATTCCCAGGCAGGGTGGTGGGGTGCTGTGGGCTGGGTCCAGGGCAGGAGGCGCAGCAGCGCCCCCCTGCGGGAGCACACCAAGCCCGGGGCCGGGGAGAGGGGGGCAGCTCATGCACCCTCCTCCCTTCAAAAGCTCTACTACCACGGGGAGCCCCTCAACGTCAACGTCCACGTCACCAACAACTCTGCCAAGACGGTGAAGAAGATCAGAGTCTCCGGTAGGTGGTGAGGTGGACAGGGAGCTTGGGGAGGGTCCCCGCAGGCATGGCTTCTGCAGCCTCAGCCCAACTGTAGCATGGCCGGGGGACCCGCCAGGGCGCGGAGAATTTAGGCCCTCTCTGAAATGCAGTGGGCCCCGGGGTTTACGGTGGGGAGCACCAAGTGGGGGTGGGCGATGAGCGTGCGGGGCCCCGCGTGCCTGGAGTTGTGGCCAGTGGCAGTCTGCGCTCCGTCCAGAGCTGCTCGGTCCCCCGCCCCACAGTGAGACAGTACGCCGACATCTGCCTCTTCAGCACGGCGCAGTACAAGTGTCCCGTGGCTCAGCTGGAACAAGAGTGAGTGTGGGGACTGGTGTGGGTCCCGGGAGGGGAGGGGAGGGGGCGGGCGGAGCTCTTCAGAGCTCGCTATGGCCATGGAGCTGCGAGCTCTTCATTTTCTTGAGCAGGATGAACCAAAACCTTCCCTCTTCCACCTTGTGCCCAAAGGGACAGTGAGGGGAAGACGCTGCCTGGGGGTGGTGGACTGCCTGGCGCCCAACCCCTCCAAGAATCTTGTCCTCTTGTCCCTGATGCCCAGTGACCAGGTGTCCCCCAGCTCAACCTTCTGTAAGGTGTACACCATAACCCCGCTGCTCAGTGACAACCGGGAGAAGCGTGGCCTTGCCCTGGACGGGAAGCTTAAGCACGAGGACACCAACCTGGCCTCCAGCACCATGTGAGGATGGGCCGGGGGCCGGGGGAGGGCTGCGCGTCAGGAGACGGGCTTCTGCCCAGGGCCCGCTGGCTGCCAGGTTCTCCCCAGGTGCCAGGGAGGTATCCATGAACAGAAGAGAGAAAAACTCAACTCCCACATCCTAGGGAAGTGGGGACAGTCAGATACACAGTAACACAGGGCAAGCTGAGGGCCTGGTGTTAAGTAGGAGACGCAGGCAGAGACAGGAGCTGTGAAGTAGAGTGGGGCGAGGGGAGGGGAGCATGGAGGAAGGACTCTGGGAAGGCTGCGATGTGGACGTGCAGGGAAGGGCGGGTCCAGGGGGCAGAACTGCAAGTGCAAAGACGCAGAGGCGGGACAGGCCCGGTGGGTTTGGGGAACTGCAAGGTGCTGCCGTGCCCTTGGGTAGGAGCCAGGGCCTCCCAAAGGGCTGCACCTCCCCTCAGTGGGAGCCTTTGCCTTGGGTCCACGCTGTCCAACCACACAGCAGGCTGGCGGCTGGCGTGGTGAGGAGGAGCCACAAGAGAGAAATCGGCAGGTGTGGGGCTGTGAGGTTGGGACTCACTGCTGTGTGGTGAGGAGGAGCCGCAACAGAGAAATCAGCAGGTGTAGGGCTGTGAGGTTGGGACCCAGCTGTGACCACCAGAGACAAGGGCCCAGCAGGGCTCTGGGCAAGGCGGTACTGTGGTGGCCCTTACCGCCATGACTGTCTAGCCCAGGCCACTGGAGGCCCAGGGGCCCTGTGCAAGCCTGCGGTCCTACTCAGAGTCCTGAGGGCAGCCCCGAGGGTGGTCTGGGTGACGGGGCAGGGGGGCCCTGACCAAGGTCCCCCTCCCCCATGGCAGCGTGAAGGAGGGCGCCAACAAGGAGGTGCTGGGGATCCTGGTGTCCTACAGGGTCAAGGTGAAGCTGGTGGTGTCTCGAGGCGGGTAAGTGGGAGGGAGTGTGGGGGGAGTCACCCGCCCTGCGTCTTCCCGGTCCCCCTCTCCTGCTCCCCCCCCAGTGGCGGTGGCGCCCCTCACGCAGCCTTTCCCTTCCCCAGGGACGTCTCTGTGGAGCTGCCTTTTGTCCTCATGCACCCCAAGCCCCATGACCACATCACCCTCCCCAGACCCCAGTCAGGTGAGCACTGGGCCCACCCAGGCCCCTTCGGGGAGGGCCCAGCAGGGCCTTCTGGCGCCCACCCAACCCTCCTGCTTTCTGCCCCTCAGTGGCTCCGGAAACAGACGTCCCCGTGGACACTAACCTCATTGAATTTGATACCAAGTAAGAAACCACCACCCCCCTCCCCCCTCTTCCTCCTTTGACCTCTTTGGACTGGGATTCTAGTAGTGTTCGAATGGGCACTGGCACCTCCTAGGTTCTCCCTTGGCTGGGCGGGGAGTACAGGCACACTTCATCTGTACAGAAAGATGTGTCTTCAAGGATAATTATGGTGATACTGTTTGAATTAGAAAAATAATGGACATTCAGCATGTAGGAAACTGTTGTTGTTGTTGTTAGGTGCCTTTGAGTCGGTATCCGACTCATAGCGACCCTCTGTACAACAGGTGAAACACTATTGTCAGTGCTTCTCTGCTGTTCATAGGGTTTTCAATGGCAGATTGATTTTGGGGAGGGGGTTGCCAGGTCCTTCTCCCAAGCCTACAGCTTCTGGTGTTCCCAGGCGGTCTCCCATCCAGGTACTAACCAGGCCTGACCCTGCTTAGCTTCCAAGATCTGACGGGATCAGATGCCACAGGGCTACGGCTGCAGGCATGTAGGAAACTAGTAAAACTAAATGACGTCTAGGCCAGGGGTCCCCAACCCCTGGGCCATGGACTGTTATGACTGTTAGGAACCTGGCTAGGCAGCCAGAGGTGAGCTTCCCATTATTATTATTGTTGTCTAAGCGCCACTTTGGGCTGGGATTTAGCTCAGATGGTAGAGCGCTGTGCTGCAGTCTCTGAGGTCCTGAGTTCAATTCCCAGCACCGCAAAAATGGGAGAAGGACCTGGCAATCCACTCCCAAGGCAATCCCGAAACAGTCAGCCATTGAAAACCCTGTGAGGGTCGCTATGAGTCGGACTTGACTCGATGGCACCTAACAACAACAACAACAACAAGTTCCACCTCCATTCCAGGGAAAAATTGGCTGGACGGGGAGGGGGCTGAAGCACCCACTGGGGGACTTAGGCCTGCACCGCTGCCTGCTCCTGCCCTGTCTTTGTCTCCTCTTGCAAATCGCCCCGGTTCCATCGGACCCCCATCCCTGGGGTGGGGGCGGGGCTTTCAGAAGCGTCCCAGGCCCTCACCGCGTCCCCCTCCTCTCCACCAAGCTACGCCACAGACGACGACATCGTGTTCGAGGACTTCGCCAGGCTCCGGCTGAAGGGGATGAAGGACGACGACTATGATGACCAGTTCTGCTAGGAAGGGGGGCCGGGAGGAGGGCGTGGACGGTGCCGGGAGAGGTAGGGGCGGGGCCGAGCCCCCGCTGTCCTCGGAGGCGGGGGCCCAGCCTCTCCTCGCCCCGCATCTGGCAGCTTCCTCAACCGACCCCTTTACCCCCTCTCCCCATCGCCCCGAGACGCGCACTGGACCCGCGGCCTGTTGAAAGTGGGCATTAGTCTCTTGACCACAGCGCTGCTGCCTCGGCCCCTCTCCCCGGGCGGCAGACTGGGTTCACGCCTAAGTTTCCCGGAGGGGGCACTGAAAACGAGGAAGGGTGATAGGGAGAGGGGGTGGGAAGAACTCCCGCGCCTGCCTCACACCGACACGCCCCTCCCGTCACTTTGTCTCCTGCTGCAGATGAGACCCTGTGGGGGCAAAGGTGGGTTGTTTCTAAACGCAAAGGAAATAAATCTTGTAATGGGTCTGAGCGTGTGTGCCCTCTCTGTGGCGTTTACAGAATGCGTGGGGCGCCCTTCAGCACCTGCAGGCACCTGACACGGGCTCCTGATCAGTGTTTACTGAATGACTCTGCCGTGCCTGTGCCAAGGTAAACACCGAAACTGCTCGGTCCTCACTCAAGGGTACAGCTCAGGAAAGCCACAGAGTAAATGTTAGTCATCTGCGGAGCAGGGAAAATAAGACTAACTTTCCTGCAGACTCCATGCTCCCGGGCACTGGGCAGGGCAGGGCAGGCTCTTCCCTGTTACGGCAGACGGCACATGACCGCACCGTGACCTGGTCTGGTCGAGTTGGGTTCATGCCCTCTGCTCTTTAGGGTTGCTCAGACGGTCCCCTCCTCGGGCTCAGTGGGACCCCGTCTGCACTTCTCACCAGACAGTCCAAGCAACACCTCGGTGGCACTGGCACTCCTTTTTTTTTTTTTTTTTTTTTTTTTTTTTTTTTTTTTTGGCAGTACGGGGGGGTTGAACCCAGGGCTTCACGCCTGCATACTCTGCAAGTGCTGGACCACTGAGCTGCACCCCCAGCCCATTTTTTTACTTTTTGAGACAGGGTCTCTCTAAGTTACACAGACTGCCTCTGGTCTCGAACTTGCGATCCTCCTGCCTCCACCTCCCGAGCCGCTGGGATGACAGGCAGAAGACGGCCAAAGAGTCACACTACTGTGGGCCCCGAGTCCTAGGGGACAGGTGCAGTGATGGGCAGGCATCAGGGACTCCTTGACACTTGACCAAAGCCCCAGGCAGGGCAGGAGGGAATTACCAACACTCTAGGGACATTTTTCAGCTCTGCTACCTACTGTCATTCCTAGGGGCAGCCTCAGTGTCCTTTCTCTGTTAAGGTTCCTTCATTCAACCCACGAACAGTCTTGATTCTAGAGTCCCTACCATGTGCCAAGCATGATGTAAGGACATACCTGCAAAACCACAACAAACATTACATCATCCCCTGGTTATCTCATTACACTCCTCCATCCCAAGCTGGAGCACAGGAGCATGAGTGCATGGCCAGGAGCATGAGTGCATGACCGGGAGTCTGACCTAGGCAGGGGCTTGGGGCTGACTTTCCTGGAGGAAAAGCAAAGAACTGGAGGACTAGGAGTTAGGAAACCACTCAGGGGTGAGCATTCTGGACATCAGCAACCCACGTGTGAAGGCTGGAAGGAACAGAGCACATTCTGGGGACTCGAGAGACCAGGGATGGGAACAGCCAGCCAGACGCAAAGTAGGTCCAGATGAGGCTGGGAGGATAGATGGGGCCAGTGCACGTGGCCCCTAGACCGTTAAAGCTCATGGTGTGAGCCGGGCGTGGTAGCACACGCCTGTAATCCCAGTGGCTTGGGAGGTGGAGGCAGGAGGATGCAAGTTCGAGACCAGAGGCAGTTGCGTAATTTAGCGAGACCCTGTCTCAAAAAGTAAAAAGATGGGCTGAGGGCGCAGCTCAGTGGTCCAGCACTTGCCGAGCATGCAGAGCATTTCTCTACTGAATTGGAACCCTCTGGGAGGCAAGATAAAGACCTAGATTCTGAGTCAGGAGGCCCCAAGAAGAATCCATGGATTTGGATGTTTAACACATCCTTTGAGAACAATGCTATTTTGTGGGATTTTTATTTTTAGCTTTTTATGTTTTTAATGGTTATTAGAAGGCAATACATGCAAATAGGGTTTTTTTTATTAAAAAAAAAAAACAGTATAAAACAGCAAAGAATGAAAAGAAAGCTCCCTTCTGCCCATTCCTACGCTTCCCATTTCTTTCTCAGAGACAACTACTATCACCAGTTCCTTGGGTTTCCTTCCAAAGAGAAACATATATGTGTGTGTGGGTGGGCATGCACATATATACATATATACACATACAAATATGTGCATATAAAAAAATAAATATATATATATTATTATTATTATTATTGGTGCTGGGAATTGAACCCAGGGCCTTGCGCTTGTATGCTCTGCAAGTGCTGGACCACTGAGCTGCACCCCCAGACCATTTCTTTTTAACTTTTTGAGACAGGATCTCGCTAAATTTCGCAGACTGCCTCGAGTGGTCTCGAACTTGCGATCCTCCTGCCTCTGCCTCCCAAGCCGCTGGGGTGACAGGCGTGCGCCACTGCGCCCGGCCATATATATATTTTTTGAGACAGACTCCCACTATGGTAGGCCACCCTAGCCAATTTGTAATCCTTCCTCTTCAGCCTCCCGAGTGCTGGGATTACAGGTGTGTGCCACCACATCCACTCCCAAAGTCTTTGTATTCACTTATACACATGATGTCTTTACGTATTCGCTATCTTAAATACAAAGGGGTAGCATATCATGAGCTCCTCTACACCTTGCTTTTTTCACTTGTGGTATTTAGAAGAGCACTCCTTAGTACATATGTTGTTGTTGTTAGGTGCCATCCAGTCAGTATCCAACTCATAGCGACCCTCATAGGGTTTTCAATGGCTGATTGTTTCGGGATTGCCTTGGGAGTGGGTTGCCAGGTCCTTCTCCTATTTTTGCGGTGCTGGGAATTGAACTCGGGACCTCAGAAACTGCAGTGCAGCGCTCTACCAACTGAGCTGAATCCCAGCCCCTTAGTACATACAGATCCACCTCATTCTCTTTTAAAAAAAACAGCCTTGTTTTGTTTGCTGTCCTGGGGGATGGAAGCCTCGCGCATGCTTTTGCAAGTGATCTGCCTGCCACTGAGTCTCAAGCCCAGCCCGCTTTTTACTTTTTATTTGGAAACAAGGTCTTGCGGGGTTGCACACATTGCCTCTGGCTTCAAACCTGGGATCCTCCTGCCTCTGTCGCTGGGATTGCAGGCATGCGCCACCACGCCTGGCTCAAGGACAGCTTTCTCCTCCCGGAGGTTCCCAAGCTTTTTGGCACTGCAGACCAGTTTCGTGGAAGACAGTTTTTCCCTGGACTGGAGGTGGAGCTTGTTGTTGTGGTGGTTGTTGTTGTTGTTGTTAGGTGCCGTTGAGTCGGTGTCTGACTCCTAGCGACCCTCATAGGGTTTTCAATGGCTGTTTGGGGATTGCCTTGGGAGTGGGTTGCCATGTCCTTCTCCCATTTTGCGGTGCTGGGAATTGAACTTGGGACCTCAGAGACTGCAGAGCTAAATCCCAACCCGGAGGTGGAGCTTAGGCAACAATAATAATAATGTGAAGCTCACCTCTGGCTGCCTAGCCAGGTTCCTAACAGTCATAACAGTCCATGGCCCAGGGGTTGGGGACCCCTGGCCTAGATGTCATTTAGTTTTACTAGTTTCCTACATGTTGAATGCCCATTATTTTGCTAATTCAAACAGTATCACCATAATTATCCTTGAAGATATATCTTTTTGTACAGATGAAGTGTGCTTGTGAGACAAATTCTTACTAAAAAATGTATTTATTTATTTAAGACAGGGTCTCCCTATGTAGCTCACGTTGGCCTCGAACCTGAGATCCTCCTGCCTCAGTCTCCTAGGTGCTGGGATTACAGTCATGTGTCACTATGCCCAGCTGAAAATCACTTAAGCCCAGGAGTTCAAGGCCAGCCGGGGCCACAAAGCAAGACACTGCCTTTGTTTTTCAGTGTTGGAGAGACTGAACGTAGGGCCCCATGCATGCTAGGCAAGTGCTCTTCCACTGAGCTACATCCCCATCCCGCCCCCCCTTTTTTGTGTGTGTGGTACTGGGGGTTGAACCCAGGGCCTTGGGCCTGCATGCTTTTCAAATGCTGGGCCACTGAGCTGCATCCCCAGCCCATTTTTTCTACTTTTTGAGACAGGGTCTCACTAAGTTACGCAGACAGCCTCTGATCTCGAACTTGTGATCCTCCCGAGCTGCTGGGATAACAGGCGTGCACCACCATGCCCAGCTCCCCCTTTTTCTCAATGCAATCTTTTTTTTTTCTTTTGGTGTTGGGGATAGACCCACAGCTTTAGGCTCTTATGTACTTTAGTTTTGTTTTTGTTTTTGCAGTACTTGAACCCAAGGCCTAGCACATGCTAGACAAGTGCTCAACCAGTGAGCTGCACCCTAGACCTTTTTAAATTTTTTTTTAATTTTGAGCCAGGGTCTCACTAAGTTGTACAGGCTGCCTCTAGCCTGGAACTTGCAATCCTCCTACTGCAGCTTCCGGAGTCACTGGAATTCCAGGTGTGCCTCATGACACTCAGGTCTTACTGTACTCTTAAGAGCTCTTCATATGTTAAAGAAATTAGCGGGACAATTCAGGAGACTGAGGAAGGAGGATCACAAGTTGGAGGCCAGAGGCATCCTGCCCAACTTAGTGAGATTCTGTCCAAAAACAAAAAATAAAAAATGGGGCTAGAGGTGCAGCCCAGGGGTAGATTTTCCTAGCATGTGCAAGGCCCTAGGTTCAATTCCCCAGTATTGAAAAGAAAGAAAGAGAGAATGAGAGAAAGAGGGGGAAGAAGAGCGAACTGGCTAGGGTGTAGTTCACCGATCCAGCGCTTGCCTAGCATATCCAAGGCCTTGAGTTCCATCCATCCAGGCACCAAAAAAAAAAAAAAAAAAAAAAGGAAAAAAGAGAGAAAAAGAAATTAGCTCTTCCCTTTGTAGTATATTTTGCAAACATTTTTACCAGTCTGTCACATCTTTTGCATCTGTACCTAGTGTGTTTTTTATTTTAAAATACACAACTTGGTGGCATTTAATATATTCCCAATGTTGTCCGGCCATCACTTTTATCTAGTTCCAAAGCATTTTGTTGTTGTTGTTGTTGTGTTGTTTTGAAACAAGATTTCCCTGTGTAGCCCAGGCTGGCCTCAAACTCTCAATTCCCCTGCCTCCACCTCCCAAGTGTGGGATTACCACAAAACTTTGGCTTCTAGGGTTTTAACAAGCCATACTTTCAGTTATAATCACGTGTTTTACGGCTTCTTAGCTTTTGTTACAAAACTCTGGCCCTTCTGTTTTCTCACAATTCAGCGCT
Source organism: Pedetes capensis (assembly GCA_007922755.1). Taxonomy (NCBI): domain Eukaryota; kingdom Metazoa; phylum Chordata; class Mammalia; order Rodentia; family Pedetidae; genus Pedetes; species Pedetes capensis. The sequence continues at coordinate 41,853 of VMDO01010635.1, read as the reverse complement.
TATCTTTCCAGCCTACACTTTGAGATGGTATCAGCCACTATCTCATCTGCATGCTCCATTTCTCTTCCTTCCGCAGTCCCTGCTCTCAAGCCACACCCCTGGATATGTCCACCTGTCTAACCCCCACCTCTCCGCTCTAACACAGTGAACTGCCTCAGGGGGAAATCGTATGACCACACTTATCAGTTCACCCAACGTATACTTTTAAACACCAACAGAATCCTAACGCTGTGCTGGGCCCCGCGTATGGAATTGGGGCCGCCAAAAATCTATGCTCTCTCAACTAAGCTGGGCCCTCCGCACCAGGGAACCCTTTATTCCTCTCCGGGTCTCTGGTTATCAAGTTCTTCTGCTTTCACCCTACTAACTTTCCACCTTCCTTGGGCTCACAGTGACTTCTCCTCTCACTTTCCAGCGATTTGGCAATGATGGGTGAATGATTTCAACTTCCCACCTCCTACCAACACACACTGACATCTACACCCATTCTCCTACACCACCAAGGTTAAGCTGCTTCTCTAGTGCAAAGCTGATCCCTCCACTTGCGCTCAAGGCTCTCCCCTCCCACCTCCTCCAAGACTTTGATTCATCAAAACACCCGCTTCTCTCGTCTGGTCACGTCAATCTCTGTCTTTCTGTACTGGTTCTTCCTCTGTGCTAAATAAACCTACACAAGTCTCTTCCATGGAAGGGAGGGAGAAAGGAAGAAAGAGAAAGGAGAAAGGGAAGACACTGAAGAAAAATCTCTCCTCTGTTCTTAGATCTCTTTCACAGAGAAGTGCATCTCTCTTTATTTCCTCTCTCACTTTCACCCTTTTTTTATTCGCTGTTTTTCAAAGTAATATATGCAAATAGTTTAAGGACTCAGATAAGGGCTGGGGTGTAACCCAGTGGCAGAGGGCCTGCCTTAGCATGCCCTAGGTTCAAATCCTCCACACCACTAGGAAAAGGTTTTTTAAAAAAGGAAGAAGAAGAAAAAGAGTCAGTACTGTCAGGGCCATTATAATAAAAGCAGACTCCTGGCTGGCACCTCCAATTTCTTTCTCAGAGGTAACGACTTTCACCTCCTCCAGATGTTTCTGTCGGCAATTACCACTACGTCTCTATAAACACATTTTGTTGCTTCTTGATTTTTGTTTTAAGCATCATCTACTGACTTCTCAACGTGGAAAGTGCAGATGAAGCCTTCCACCCTGTCCCTACCCCGTTCTCTCAAAAGAACTACCTCATCAGGATTAGAATGATATGCATATTTAATTATGCCTATGCAAAGATCAGCCTGCAGCCATAGCACTGTGGTGACCGATCCCATCAGATCTCAGAAGCTAAGCAGGGTCGGGCCTGGTTAGTACTTGGATGGGAGACCACCTGGGAACACCAGATACTTTAGGTTTGGGAGAAGGACCCGGCAACCCACTCCCAAAACTCAGTCTGCCAATGGAAACCCTATGAATGGCATAGAAACATTGACAATAGTGTTTCGCCTGTTGTACATAGAGTCGCTATGAGTCGAACACCTACTTGACAGCACCTAACAACAGCAGCAAGCAAAGATTATTTATAGTTGAGCCATGCAGTATTTTATGATGACTTTTATCTTCTTACATGACATTGTTTTCCCTCAATAACTGTCATTTTTAAATTTTCTTATTATCTGAATGTATCACTAATTCAGCCCTGTAGACTTCCAAAAGACTACATATCCTCTCCATTCATTCAAAACAAAACAGGTGTTCGTCTCTTTCGTCTCCTAGACGAAATCTCTCCAGATTCCTTCAAACAAACTAAGCGTTTTTCATACTTCCTGCCGTAGAATTCCCTTAGTCCTAGCCCTGAGGTTCCCAGGTGCCTTTCATTCATTAGGCCCTTAGTTCCTGGACCCCACACCTTCCTCTTCTGGTCTAACTGCAATAACTTCCTGAGAAGAGAGTACCCATAGGAGAAAATTCCTGAGTACTTATGCATACGAAAATGTCTTCATAATTGAGAATTTGGCTTTAGGAGACTCTAGACAACCCCGAAAATCTATTTTCCTATGGTGATAGAACAATAACTGGTCACCTCTGACAGAACTGCATTGCCCAGAACCCCAGAGGCAGGTGAGACCCTAAGATTAAGTTTTATTCAAAGTGAGTAGAAATGAAATGGGCCGCTTCCAACCCAGACCCCTGAGGCAAGCCTGCCTCCTCCACATTTTCTCTTCCCGCTTTGGGCCAGCTGCAGCCAAGGGATGGGAGGAATTCCGTTTTGACAAAGCAAACGACAATGCCCTAGAGCTGTGGTTTCTCAAATTTTATTGCATGAACAAACCACCTGGAGATCTTAAACCAGACACGGATTCAGTAAGTCTGGGGTGAGAACTGAGATGCTGCATTTCTAACAAGTTTCTAGGTGAGGGATGAAAATGCTGCTGGGCTGCACGCTGCACTGTGGAGTGTAAGACACTGAAGGGCAGCACAGCTGGACGGCAAGCCTTGGTCCCCATGGGATCTGTAGAGTTGGTTGACCCGCCCATGATCAACTATTCTATTTTTATTTTTATTTATTTATTTATTTATAGTCAGTGTTCAACTCATAGCGACCCTACGTACAACAGGCGAAACACTATTGTCAGTGCTTCTCTGCCACTATATATATATACATATATATATATATATATATATATACATATATATATATATACATATATATATATATATATATTTTTTTTTTTTTTTTTTTACTGTACTGGGAGTTGAACCCAGGCCTCATGCTTGCATGCTCTGCAAGTGCTGGACCACTGAGCTGCACCCCCAGCCCATTTTTCACTTTTTGAGACAGGGTCTCGCTAAGTTTCACAGGCTGCCTCTGGTCTTGAACTTGAGATCCTCCCACCTCTACCTCCCGAGCCGCTGGGATGACAGGCGTTACAGGATTACCATGTCCGGCTTGATCAACTATTCTATGAGAAAACATTCAGTCCACTGAATCCTTCAGAAAAACGAAGTCTCCGCACTTCTACCCTTCAGCCTAACGCAGCTGGAGCATGGAATTCTGGATTGGAAACCATTTCCTCCAAAATAGCGAGGCATGACTCCACTGCCTTAAAGGGTGGAATGTTCCATTAAAGAGGCCCTGGCTCATTCTGGCTGCTGACCCCTCAGCAGATGGTCTGTTTTCTCTCTGAAAGCTTTGGTGAGACCTTTTTCACTGGGCCTCGTGCTCTGACGTGTGGGTCTGTTTTCCTCCATTACACCAGGCATTTGATGGGTCCTTTTAACCCGGAAGCCTACAGCGGTAGCCCTGTGGCATCCGATCCCATCAGATCTCGGAAGCTAAGCAGGGTCGAGCCTGGTTAGTACCTGGATGGGAGACCGCCTGGGAACACCAGAAGCTGTAGGCTTGGGAGAAGGACCTGGCAACCCCCTCCCAAAAATAAAATCTGCCATTGAAAACCCTATGAGCAGCAGAGAAGCACTGACAATAGCGTTTCCCCTGTTGTACAGAGGTTCGCTATGAGTCGGATACCGACTCGACAGCACCTAACAACAACAACAACAACAATTTAACCCGGAAGCACAAGTCTTTTTTCCCCTTCATTTCTCTTTGACCGCTCTCAGAATTTAAGAATGGTTCTCTAATTGTCTTTTCGTTTCTATATACCACATCTTCCATTTCCTTTACTTGCTGAGAGCGTTCCTCAATTTCTCTTCTAACCTGTGATGGACTTTTCATTCCTTTCCTAGTGGTCTGATTTTTCAAGCGTGCTTTCTTAGATTCAGTCCCCCCCCCCATCCCCTTTTATAAGAGACAGGGAAACAGGTGTGACGCTGCAAGCCTCTAGTCCTGGCACCCAACAGGCTTACGCAGGAAGAGCTCAAGTTCAAGTCCAGCCTGGGATATACACAGCAAGTTCCAGGCCAGCCCAGGCTACATAGCAAAACCCTACCTCAAAAACACAGACATGGGGAGGGGGGCGGGGAAGAGAGGGGAAGAAATAGGGTCTTGCTATGTGGGTCTGGAGCTGAGATTTAGCTCAGTTGGTAGAGCACTGGTCTGCAGTCTCTCAGGTCCCGAGTTTGATTGCCCACACCACAAAAATGGGAGGATGTGGCAACCCACTCCCAAGGCTATCTCAAATAAACAGTCAGCCACTGAAAACCCTATGAGGGTTGCTATGAGTCGGACAGGACTCAATGGCACCTAACAACAACAACTTAAATAGTGTTGTGCTTAAATCTTATTTGAGGGCTGGGATTTAGCTCAGTTGGTAGGGCACTGAGCTGCAGTCTCTGACGTCCTGAGTTCAATTCCCAGCACCACAAAAATGGGAGAAGGACCTGGCAATCCACTCCCAAGGCAATCCTGAAACTGCCAGCCATTGAAAACCCCATGAGGGTTGCTATGAGTCGGATACCGACTCGATGGCACCTAACAACAACATGTGGGGCAGGCTGGCTCCAAAGTCCTGAGCTCAAGTGTCTCAGCCTCCTGAATAACTGCAACAATAGGTGTGCACCATTGTTCCCCAGCTAATTCAAAAAAAAAAAAAGAAAGAAAAAAAAGTAGCTTGTATCTCGGAACTCTGAAAGTTTTCCCACTATGTTTGTATCTTTCATGTGAGAAAGTGTCTTCAGCCGGGTGTGTGGTGCACACCTGTCATCCCAGCACCTCAGGAGGCGGAGGCAGGAGGATCACAGGTTCAAGGCCAGAGGCACCTGTGTAACTTAGTGAGACCTGGCTCAATATAAAAAATTAAAACATGATCTGGGGGTGCAGCTGAGTGGTAGAGCTCTAGTGGTCTAGTGGTAGAGTGGTAAAGCATGTGTGAGGCCCTGGGTTCAACCCCCAAGTACCACCAAAAAAAAAAAAAAAAGTTTCTTCAAATATCTAGAACGTCAATGTCGCTCTCCTCATGACTTGCTCTACTTCCCAGCCGAAACAAGCCCTTGCCCTGCACACGTCCCTCTGCCAACTCAGCTTATGTGTTTGTGTATTTTTGCATTTTTTCCTCATCATGGGTCCTAACAAAATAAGCTGTACTGAACTGCCTTCACCTTATTGATAAGGCCTGGAACAAGGTCTCCTGTAGGACAGTGAATCAGCAGGGGAGAATCTGTGGCCAGAAGCTGTAACTCAGACCGACCTTGAAGGCTTTGCGGCTGACGCTGAGCCTGCAGGTACAGAAGCTACAGTTGTGCAGGACACTGTATTTTGGGGCCAATCCATGGCTCGAGAGTTCGATGCTGCTGATATTGAGGAATTAGTGGCAGAACATCATGAAGAACTCAGCACTGGAGAGCTGCAGGGACTACAGGAGCAGCGAAAGGTGGCTGGAGAGATTTCTTCAGGTGAAGAGGAGGTAAGGGAAGATGTCCCCAGCAACTTGATAAAAGAAATGTGCACAAAATGGACAGGAGTTCAAAACATTGTGGAGAGGTACCATCCAAAGTTTGACAAGCTAAAGTGTGAATTTAGCGACTGAACGATTTCACATTTTCAAGGACTTGTGACAAGAAGGCAGAAACAGTCCTCACTGGATACATTTTTAGTGAAGGTGGCAAGGACTGTACCAGAGCCTGTGGTACAAGTTAGGGAAAGGCAGAAACGAGAAGGAACATCTGCAATGCAAATGCTGGGGTTCTACTGGGGGGGACCCTCCTGCCAAGCCACATTCCAGGCACCTTCGGCACCTCATCACTTTCCGTCCACCATCCCATTGTGCCATGGACTCAGAAGTCTACGTATGGGCAAAGCGGGGTTTTTAGTTTATTTAAGTATTTATTAATTTTCCAGGTTTACTTCTCACGTAAAGTAATGACACACAACCCCCTCTTTTTACGTATTGCCTTAAAAATGCATTATCTTTGGTTTGGGAACACATGAAATTTATTTACATTATTCCTTGTGGGAAGATTTTGCGCGGCACTCATCATTTTTTTGGTATTCACTGCACCTCCCGGACCGATTTAGGGACAAGGTACCACTGTACGAGGTTCACGCGAGCTGTATGCAGTGCAATCAATTTAAGGCGTTGGACCGATTTAGGGACAAGGTACCACTGTACAAGGTTCACGCGAGCTGTATGCAGTGCAATCAATTTAAGGCCTATCAGTTTGCTTCTTAAGCTTTCTTCGCTGCTGGCTTACTTACCGCTTAGGTGCTAAATCAGTTCCCACTTAGCATCTGCTGCCCAGCTGCTATCTCAAGTTTTGCTATTAACTCCTATCCTCTTCAGCCACTTTTAAAATATCTCTTCTGCTATTTTATTAGGATGTAAAAGGATGAAGTATTATATCCAACAAGCTTAACTGAGTCTCCATGTATCTGCTAACCCCTTGCAAACTTTTTGTTGTTGTTGTTTTGATTTGCTACTGGAGAAGAAACCCAGGGCCTCCAGTACGCTAGGCAAGTGCTCTACCACTGAGCTACTCTCTGCTAGTCCTGGTTTCGTTCTTGATCTTTTATAAGCTCTCATGAGCGATCTTTCTAATAAAGGTAAACCTGATCGTAACACATTTCTTTAAAGTCCTTCAAAGCTCCTCAGATACCTTCAGAATAAAATACAAATTACTTAGCTGGAAAACCTTTTCCTGATCCAGCTCCCACTTCCCGCCTCACGGCTGTCACACCTAACCACAACATTTCACTGACTCCAAAGTGAACCCCTTGCTGGACTCTGTATTTGCTAGGCTCCTCCACAGCACCACCCTCTTGCCTGTATTTGTCTCCCTTTTCCACTCCAACCTCACACCTGCCTGGTCAGCTCTTTTAAGATTTAGTTCAAGCAACTTCCTCCAGAACCCATTCTCGGTGCTCCTTGCCATACACCCTGGGCACCTCTCTAACAAGATGCGCATCCACTGTCACGTGGGCGTCCATCTCTCTGTACTCGCCCATCTTACTCAACATAAAGTTGAATATATCCCCAGAGCCTGGCGCTGGTACCCAGACAAGGAAAGGAGAAAAGGATGGAACGAGCCAGCATCCGAGGACAAGGACAGTCTGCCTTCCAGCTGGGGTCATGGTCAGGGAGAAGCCCTAGGGAGAATAAAGTAACACTCGCCAAGCCAAGCTTTCCTCAGGCGGGGCTGGCCAACAGAGAGCCTAGAACTACCCATTCTGGTTGAATATCCTTGAATTCCCACCATCACCACCAAGAACCCAGCCGATGCTTAATAAATGCTTGTAGGATTAATTAAATACAGTCTGCAAAAAAGTCAGGGAAGGTGGACAAGTCTGAACAGCCTCAGACTACCGGTTCTTTCTTTCTTTCTTTTTTTCCTTCGGTACTGGAGGTTGAACCCAGGGCTTTTGCGCCTGCATGCTCTCCAAGTGCTGGACCACTGAGCTGCACCCTCAGCCCATTTTTTTTTTTTTACTTTTTGAGACAGGTCTCACTAAATTACGCACTGCCTCTGGCCTCGAACTTGTGATCCTCCCCCCTCCGCCTCCCGAGCCGCTGGGGTGACAGGTGTGCGCTAGTTGAATATCCTTGAATTCCCACCATCACCACCAGGAACCCAGCCAACGCTTAATAAATGCTTGTAGGATAAACTGAATACAGTCTGCAAGAAAGTCAGGGAAGGTGGACAAGCCTGGACGGCCTCGGGCTCCAGGACGGCCTTGGGCTCCCGGTTCTTAATTTGTTGTTGTTGTTGCTGTTGTTTAGTGGTAACTGGGGGTTGAACCCAGGGTCTCGCGCCTACATGCTCTGCAAGTGCTGGACCACTGAGCTGCACCCCCAGCCCATTTTTTTACTTTTTGAGACAGGGTCTCGCTAAATTACGTAGACTGCCCCTGGTCTCGAACCTGCGATCCTCCTGCCTCCGCCTCCCGAGCCGCTGGGACAGGCGTGCGCCACCGGCTCCGGGTTCTTTCAATGCCTCCCCTTACCCCAGGCGGTCGGCTGGTGGAGGCGCAGCCGCGGCCGCGCGCAGGACCCCGGGGAGCCGTAGTTCCCTGGGCGACCCGAGCAGGGCGTGGCCGCGCGGCGCATGCTGGGAATTGTAGTGCTGGCTAAAGCGTCCTCTGCGCAGACGCACACCGACACCACTTCCGTTGGCTGGCAGTGCGTTTCGCGAAAGGAGCCAGTCCCGGGGAGGTTTCCAGAGGAGCAATGACTACCCACAGCCTGGCGAACGAGCGGCTGCGTGCCCTGGAGGACATAGAGCGGGAGATCGGCGCCATCCTCCAGAACGCAGGTTCGGGACGCGACGAGCGCACCGCACGGCGCGAAGGGACCCTAACGCGCCTGCACATGCGCAGACGGGAGACGGCGCGTGGGTGGTCAAAGGAACCCTAAGCGCATGCGCGGCGAGAGCCGGCGGGCGGGGGGAGCGGCTGTGCTTAGGGCGGGGCTATGCTGCCAGTCTCCAGTTTAGCCCCGCCCTCTCTCCGCGCCGACAGGCACGGTGATCCTGGAGCTGTCTAAGGAAAAAACCAACGAGCGCCTACTAGACCGGCAGGCGGCGGCCTTCACCACTTCTGTGCAGCACGTGGAGGCCGAGCTCTCGGCTCAGATCCGCTACCTCACCCAGGTGGGTGTGTCCAGGAGGTGCAGCGCGTGGACCCCAGCTCTTAGCCGTAGTGTTAAGGATCCCCTGGCGAAACCTTAGCTAGGTAGGATCAGGCTTCCCAATCTGGCACCACTCGGCTCCGGCGGACCCCTTCTTCCCAGGGCTGGTGTATTCCTCGAAAAGGGAAAATTATCTGTGCGCGGTGGCGCACACCTGTAATCCCAGCGGCTCTGGAGGCGGAGGCAGGAGGATCACAAGTTCGAGACCAGAGGCAGTCTGAGTAATTTAGTGAGACCCTGTCTCAAAAAGTAAAAAGAAATGGGCAGGGGGTGCAGCTCAGTGGTCCAGCACTTGCAGAGCATGCAAGCGCGAGGCCCTGGGTTCAACCTCCAGTACCACACACACAAAAAAAAAAAAAAGGAAAAAGGAAAGGTGGCCCTGCCTACCTGGGAAGAAATCACCTGAGCCACTGGTGGGGAAACGCCTGGGAAAGGATATATAAATAATATTGAAGCCACAGAACTGCGATCCTGGAAACTTGGTCTGACCTGCAGAGCGTGAGGCTCCAGCTGCTTATGTCCTGAGAAAAGGGGCAGTATTAAGAGTGTTCCAAAGCTGGATGTAGGCTGGGATTTAACTCAGTTGGTAGAGCGCCGCTCTGTAGTCTCTGAGGTCCCCAGTTTGATTCCCAGCACCACAAAAATGGGAGAAGGGCCTGGCAATCCACTCCCAAGGCAATCCGGAAACAATCAGCCATTGAAAACCCTATGAGGGTTGCTATGAGTCGGACTCCACTCGACGGCACCTAACAACAATAAAGCCGGATGTGGAGGTGCATGCCTGTAATCCTAGCACTCAGGAGGCTGAGGCATAATAGTTGCCATGAGTTTGAGGCCAGCCTGGGCTACGTAACAAGACCCAGGACACCCTAGGCTATGCAGGAATACCCTGTTTCAGAGAAAAGGGGTGGGGGTTCGAAGTCCTTACCATTTACTAATGCTTTTGCTGTGCTGGGCACTCTGCATTATTTTATCCTACAAAAACTCTAGGAAAAGCTGGGCACTGGCGCACGCCTGTAATCCCAGGGGCTCAGGAGGCGGAGGCAGGAGGATCACAAGTTTGAGACCAGAGGCAGTCTGCGTAATTTAGCGAGACCCTGTCTCAAAAAAGTAAAAAATGGGCTGGGGGTACAGCTCAGTGGTCCAGCATTTGCAGAACATGCAGGCGCAAGGCCCTGGGTTCAACCCCCAGTACCACAAAAAAAAAAAAAACCTCTAGGAAGTAGTTCCTATCACCCCCATATTGCAGATAAAATTAACAGAAGTGTTTGCCCTAGGTCACCAAACTTCCAGGTGGCTGAATAGACCAAAGTCAGGGAGGAAATAAAACAAAAGACCTGATGCCTGGTTGGAGGATGAGGGTGGGTGAGGGAAACAGTGCTCTGTTGATCATCGTGAATGTCCCGTAGGTGGCCACAGGGCAGCCCCACGAGGGCTCCAGCTACTCTTCAAGGAAGGACTGCCAGATGGCTCTGAAGCGAGTGGACTACGCCTGCCTCAAGCTCAGCGACGTGGCCCGCACGTGTGAGCAGACGCTGGAGAGCTAAGCCACGGAAGTGGATGCGGAGCGTGGAGGGAGACCATGACCTCAGCCTGGGACGGAGCCCGGAGACCTGGAGGGCAGGGAGCACAGACTGACACCGACGTGCTGTCTGGTCAGAGCAGACCAGGACCAGGGCAGAAGGTGGAAATGGGGCCACTGAAGCCCGAGCCTGCCCCCAGCCGTGCCCTGGCTCCTCCAGCAGGGCGTTCCTGTTTCCCACTGTGCAAACCCAGGCGAGAGCCACTTCCTCACACACCACGCCTCTGCCCCAGGTTCCCCAAAGACTCGGCCCAGGGAGGCTCCGTATTTCCTCACTGGAAGAGACAAAATAGGAACTGAGAACTTAATAATAAAAGCAAAAACAAAATCTTAAAAAGGAGATCGGACACTCAGTGGGGTATATATGAGGAACACAGGAGATTTTTTTTTTTTTTTTTGTGGTACTAGGAATTGGACCCAGGGCCTCGCACCTGCTTGCTTTGCAAGTGCTAGACCACTGAGCTGCACCCCCAGCCTTTTTTTTTTTTTTTTTATTAGAAATTTTTAATGTACATCATAATGTGATTCATTTTGACATGCTTTTCGTTGCGACAATTTTCATATATGCAATTTGATAAGCATTATTCATATAGGTTACCCCTTACCCTCCTCTATGTTTCCCCCCTCCCCCCTTCTTATCTAAGTTTCCCATCCAAGTCTTCTCTATCTTTTACTATATAGACGGGGTCTCACTAAGTTACACAGACTGCCTCTGGTCTCGAACTTGCGATCCTCCCACCTCCGCCTCCCGAGCCGCTGGGATGACGGGCGTGCGCCACCGCGCCCGGCCTAGGAACACAGGAGATTGAGGAGGTAAACCCAGCTGGTGTTCATCAGGACAGCAGCTGCTGAGGAGGGAAGGTGGGAAAGCCCAGGCCTTCAGTGTGGGATTGGAGAGGAACACCCGAGGCAGCGTAAAGGGAGACTTGTGACCAGGGGAACCATCAGTACGGAAGTCACGGGAAGGGACAAGGACCCGAAGGGGAAGAAGAGCCAATCATTCTAAGAATAATTTTTGTTCCTTTTTGGTTTTATTCTTCTTTGCGATGGAGTTCCACAGTCCAGGCTAGTCTGGAATCTGTTATATAACCCAGGCTGGCCTTGAACCCACGATCCTCCTGCCTCAGCTTCGTGAGTGCTAGGAGGTTGAGGCAAGGGGATCATGAATTTGAGGCCAACTTAGACTACACAGTAAGTTCCAGGCCAGCCTGAGCTACATAGTAATAGGCTGTTAAAAACACAAAAAAAACCCCTCTCTGTCTGGCCTGGGGTGTAGCTCAGGCGTGTGCACTGGTCCTTCAGCCACGGTGGCGTCCGCTCCTTGACTCAGCAGCTCCGGCTGAGTCTTCCCCCACAGCCTGTGGTCCACAGCGCAGAGAGCCTTAACTGTGTGCCAGGGTGAGGCTCCCAGGCACCTAAGAACTCCTGGTGCACACCACCCCTGCCAAAAGTCACACTCTACTCCCATAAGCTTCAGTTCTGGAGTCAGATGTCACGGGTGTATAATGGAGCCACAACTCTGAAAATGATAAAGACATTGAGAGATGAGTTCTGAGATCAAAAGGCGTTAGGGGGAGGGGCTGGTAGCTTGAATCAGACTCCAAGACGCTAACCCTAGGATCTGGTGCATAGTGAGTGCTCAATACAGATTGGTGAATGAATGAATGGCCTTCCTCGTTCTCCACAGCCTCATCTCCCGCTAGCCTGGCCTGGCTGCCATCTTCACCATGCTCCAAGCACAGCCTGGCCTTGCAGCCCAAGCACCGGTCTCTAGGCCCATAGTGGCTCTCCTCCTCCATTCAGTGGTTTAGCCCGTGGCCCACAGTGCAAAGAGCCTTAACCGGGGTCCTGGAGGAGGCTTCCAGCCCCCTGCCAGGAAGGCTCTGGGCTGTGGGGGGAGCAGTTCTCAAGTCCGGGTTACCTGGCGAGTACCGTGGCTGCCTCTGCCTTCTCTTGCATAGCATGTACAGGAGGACTGCAGCGAAGACGAAGACGATGGCCAGGAGGGACAGCACCGGCACCAGGGCTGAGGTCCCCGATGCCGCTTCTGCTTTCTCTTCCACCTGTTTCTTCCGGTTTGCCTCAGCCTCAGGCCCAGCTCCCACATTGTAGCCTCCCGTGGGGGTGGGGGTTTCATTGAGGGGGAGGAGCTCTCTGCCTGAGGACGGCGCTCCTGGTAGAAAGGTGGGCTGCTGGGTTGGCTGAGTCGGGACGGAGGTGCTCATGTCTGGAGGTGGCCCCTCTGTGGGCTCGGGAATCCGAGTGCTGGGGGGAGGCCGATGCTTCTGGTGGATCTGACTGTCCGGGTGGGGACGTCCACACTCTAAAGAGCAAAAAGTGAGGAGTCGGGGTCATCGGACCACGAGAAGAAGCAGACAGGTGTAGACAAGACAAGGTGGTGCCTTCCTCACCCAGGGTCATAGCTGACACCCACATATCAAAAATCAGATTAACGAAAAGGATAACAAGTTTGGTTTTTGCATTACTTAGAATTTGAACCCAGGGCCTCACAAATATTTTGTAAGTGCTCTACCACTGGGCTGCGCCCACACCCCATTATTTTACTTTTTGAGAGAGGGCTTCGCTAAATTGCACGGGCTGACCTCTGGCCTTGAACTTTGCCATCCTCCTGCTTCTGCTTCCTGAGTCGCTGGGATGACAGGAATGAGTCACCGTGCCATCAAGGATGATAAATTAACAGATGTGCTTCATCAGAGTTTTATGGGACACAGAAGCCCTCAGAAAGAAGACCCACAGATCCAGGGAAAATTGTATTTCTGTGCTTAGCTTCATCGAAGAGTGGGTAGTTGTGCAGAAGTATGATTGGACAAAAAAGGGGTGCTTTAGTGGCCATAAGCCAGGGAAGAGAGCAGGAGGGCCTCTGAGTGCAGGGCAGGACCTGTGAAATGAAGGCATTATGGCTAACTTTCATGTGAGGTAAGCCATAGAATTCCTTTATGGCCAACTGTCACACAGAAAGGACGGGGGAAGGTCACAGTAACCTTGCTCCTATGGTTTGCTCCGTTGCTAAGGTGTCATATTTTGGGGTACTGTGTTTGAACCCACCAGAGAGAAGTGTAGTAGGTCAGGGAGAACATCAAGGGGACAACTGAAGGGCTGGGGTCGTAGCTCAGGGGTAGAGCACTGGCTTAGCATGTGGGAGGCCCTGGGCTCCGTCCCCAGCACCACATAAACAAAGGGGAATGGAATCCCGAATGGGTCACAGCTGAAGGCCAAGAGAGTAAGGTTACAGCAGAGGGGGCTGTCGAGGGACAAGGGGGTGAGCCAATCGTGAGTTACAACCACTGGGGACTGGGTACAGGGTTGTTCCTTGTACATTTTGCTTTGGGGATTTTTTTTTTTTTTTTTTTTTTTTGGTACTTGGGGGATGAACCCAGGAACTCATAAATTCTTCAAAAGTGCTCTCCCACTGAGCTGCACCCTCAGCCCATTTTTTATTTTTTATTTTGAGCCAGGGTCTCCCTAAATTGCACAGGCTGCCTCTGGCCTTGAACTTGTGATCTCCTGCTTCCACCTCCCAGAATCACTGGGATTACAGGCGTGTGCCACTGAGCCCAGCTCAGTTCTTTCAATTTTTACATAAATCTTACTTGTCCCCATCAACTACTGCCAAACGAAAAAATGACTTCAAGAAAAGTATAGTAGTGATTATATATATTAAAAATCCTTTTTAGATGATGTACTTTATATTATGTGTTAAAATATAATAGTGATTTCAAGAAAATATTAATAGTGCATGTGGGAGAGTAAAGTGGGGGAAATCGTGAAGATGATGAGTGATGTTTGGTAGACAGAGACTTAAGGACTTCAGCCAGCGCCAGGAGAGTCTAGGAATGGGCGACGTGGAGACGTCAGTGGCGAGAAGACAGAGGCAAAGCAAGTTGTAAGGTGCGAGGTGCAGGGTGCGCACTTGAGGGAGGCCTGGGGAGAGGGAGACTCTCACCTTTGCGATCTGAGCAGCTCAGCAGCTCACGCACCCACTGGTCTTCACTGCTCCCGCACACAGTCCACACAGTCCGGGAAGACCACACCTGGAACCTGCCAAGGGAGCAAATGTCTCAGCTCCGCTTCCCCAGCTCGCCCCATTCCAAAGGCATGAGGTCACCCCAAAGGCAGAGCGGATCTGCCAGGGCTGGAAGTGCCCGGGCAAGTGAGACCAGAAAAGGGGCCAGATTCATCTGGAAGGGGTTCGGGTTTGATTCAGGAGGGTTCTAGAGGCACCTGGCTCTAAGGGACGTGGAGGCACCTGGCCCAAAGGGACTTGGAGGCGTTGATCTCTTCGGGAGGGAGGAGGAAATTACCTGACGTAAGATGGACAGCGATTGTAGTCTTTCAGGTGTTTCCGAAGATGGCCCATGAATCTAACCCCTGGCGGGGAGCTGGAAGAAATTCTTTTATCACAGTGGCAGATTCCAGTGACGCTGCCCACGTTGCCGTCCCCTAAACCGGACAGAGGTGGTCAGCACAGATTCTCAGGCCAGGGAGCTCAGCCCCCAACTCCACTGTCCCTACTGCGGCCTTTTCTGCGAAACCCACACCCCACACTCCTCACGGTGTCCCGGGTCCCACGCACACGCAGGTGTTCCCGGCTTCTGTCCCTCGCCCCGGCAGCTGCCCTCCCCTCGTCCCTGCTGCCCTTCCTGGGAGCCCTGGCAGCGACCGGCTCTGCTCTCAGCTCCGAGGCCCTGGTGCCAACCGCTCACTCCCCGCCCCCGATCCTCTTCCCGGGACCAGGGGACCTGGGCCCCCAGCCTGGCCCCCGACCAACCTGGCAGCGTCAGCCCCGCCAGCAGGCAGAGCAGGAGCGCGCGCGACAGGGGTCGCCAGCCCCGCCGCATCTCGGGGCTCCGCGGAGGCCGGGGTGGCGGGTGGGGGAACCGGGCCGCCTCGCCCCGTCTGGCTCCCGAACTGGCTCCTCCAGGTGACTCCCGAGTGGCTTTCGCTTCTTTCCCCGCCCGCGCGCGCTTCTGGAGGCGATCGCGGCCAGGGAGGGGCGCGCGGAGGCCGCGCCGTCGCGGGGTCCCCAGCTCGCGCCGCCCGCCCGAAACGACCGTCGGTCGGGTCCGCACCGCCCCCGCCGCGGGAAAACCCCCGGCGCTGAACGCCCTGGCCCCTCGCCAGGCTGCGCAGCCAGCGGAGGGGGAGCGCGAGGATGTGAGGATGTCGGGGCGAAACCGAAAGAAAACTCAGGGTGCTGAGCAAGACGATCGGGACACGGGACCACGCCGCTCCACCTGCCCCGGGCAGCCGTCCCTGCCCGGGCTCCCTCGGTGGCCGCGGGCAAGCGGTCAGCTAGGCTGCTTTTGGCCTCGACTCAGCCTCGCACGCACCAGCCCGGGGCACCCACGCGCCCTGCACCCAGTCCACGGGGCAGGGGGCGTGGCCACCCAAGAAGCTGGCCGTGGGCTCGGGCGGCACTGACGTCACGGCGCCCCCCACGCCGCCCCCGAGGTATTTACCTTCGAAAAGTGGTGGCGGCTGCAGGTACTGGAGGAGTGGGGTGGTCAGGAAGGGACAGGGGAACAGGGACCCAGGACAAACCGATCCACACGCAAGAGGTGCCCCAGTTCCCAGTCCCTTCTGCCCGTACCCTTGATACCGACGAATCCAAAATCATTCTCAACACGTCCCTCCCCTTAGGGTTAGCCCTACCTCACCTGTACCCTTAGAACACTACCCCAGAGGGACTCAGTCCTCAAATTGTGAGCCCCGAGTGCCGTTTCACCCCTAAGTATTCATCCTCGACCCTCATCGCCCACTTTCCAATCCAGCCCCCTGATTCTCGCCCCTAAACTCCCATCCCCATCCCTGAAAACCCTATTCTTGGCCACCGATACTCATCCACAGATCGCACCCCACTGATCCTTAAACCCACGCCCGCCCCTATTTTGTGACGGGCCCCAAACTCTCGCCAGCACCCGGTCCCCAACCATAAATCTCTCCCCCTGCTCAGTGTGGGTCCAGCCCCGTGCGCCCGAGGACATGGAGTTTGTGTCTGGATACCGCGATGAGTTCCTTGACTTCACGGCTCTCCTCTTTGGCTGGTTCCGCAAGTTTGCAACAGAGAGGGGGTCTGTGGGGGCGAGCCTGGAGGGCCGCTGGCGACAGCTGGAGGCTCAGATCAGAAGGCTGCCCCAGGACCCTGCACTTTGGGTGCTCCATGTCTTGCCCAACCGTAGTGTGGGCATCAGCCTGGGGCAAGGCACAGACCCAGGCCCTGGACCAGGCCTGGGGGCTGCGCGGCTCCTGGCAGAGGAGCCTCCGCTCCACCTGCGAGACCTGAGCCCCTATGTCAGCTTTGTCAGCCTAGAGGATGGGGAGGGAGGAGAGGAGGAGGAGGAGGAAGACCACGACAAAGAAGAGAACGGAGACAGGGGTGCAGGCACAGAGAAGGTGGAACCTCAGGAGGATGGGGAGCCAGCGCCTCCCAGCAGGGAATCCTCCCAGGAAGCAAAGCCGCCAGGCGAGCTGGAGGCCCCTCAGCAAGAGGCTGATGGCTGCCTAGAGGACAGAGCTGAGGATGAAATGGGATCTGAGAAGAAGAAGGGACGGGGAAGTGGTAAGAACCCAGGGCTGGCTGTGCCTTACCCCCTGCCCAGCTGTCTTCCCCTTCTGAATTTCTCCCCTGCCTCTCAGAACCTATGCCTGCAACCATACCACTGTGGCTTCTGATCCCGTCAGATCTCAGAAGCTAAGCAGCGTCAGGCCTGGTTAGTCCTTGGATGGGAGACTGCCTGGGAACACCAGGTGCTGTAGGCTTGAGAAGGACCCGGCAACCCACTCCCAAAAATCAATCAGCCATTGAAAACCCTATGAACAGCAGAGAAGCAGTAATAATACTGTTTTGCCTGTTGTACATAGGGTCACAATGAGTCAGATACCGACTAGAGGGCACCTAACAACAACTCTCAGAACCCAGCTCAGAGTCACAAACTGGTGGCCTTTGGGCAGAGTTGGCCTGAAAAGGTGTTTTCCTCTGCCACAGTTTTTCCTTTTTAATTTCAACCAAAGTTTAAACATTGAAAGGAATAAAAATTCAGAAGCCTGGATTTACACCTCGTCAAGAAAAATCCTATCTCCAGCCATACCGCCCTGGTGTCAGATCCCCTCTGATCTTGGAAGCTAAGCAGGGTGGGGCCTCTTTAGTCCGTGGATGGGAGACCATCTGGGAATACTGGGAGCTGTAGGCTTGGAAGAAGGACCCAACAGCCCAGTCCCGAAACAATCAGTCATTGAAAACCGTATGAATGGCAGCGAAGCATTGACAATAGTGCTGGGCATGGCACAAGTCAGGGAGTGTTTTGTTCTGTTGTACATAGGGTTGTTATGAGTTGGACCCAACTCAATGACACCTAACAACAAAAGGAAAAATCCAAAGTTTTGATAGGGTGTGTACATTTCTGCATGCTGCAAATTCTGATACTGTGTATCAGCTGCCCTTTTACATGAGGCAACTCTCCTCCATCTAGTCCCTTTGGCTCACTGAGTTTACTTTCCTGGCCCCTTGAGGCATCTGAGTTTGGTGGCCTTGACCCTGATCATCTTTGTCCCTTGCTGTTTCCCCCAATTGTTCCCTCCTTCCCCAGAGGCTGTGCCCCTGCACCTTTCCTGCCTCTTACTGG
This sequence comes from Pedetes capensis, assembly GCA_007922755.1. Classification (NCBI taxonomy): domain Eukaryota; kingdom Metazoa; phylum Chordata; class Mammalia; order Rodentia; family Pedetidae; genus Pedetes; species Pedetes capensis. The sequence continues at coordinate 24,071 of VMDO01010635.1, read as the reverse complement.
TGACAGATGAGCATGGTACCATCTTGGGCATCGATCTGCTGATGGATGGAACCCAGGGGAACGCGGGCCGGGGCTCAGGGGCTGAGACCCTGACTCCTCGGGCCTACGCTCTCCTCTGCCACAGCATGGCCTGCCCCATGGGCTCCGGTGACCCCCGCAAGCCCCGACAGCTTACTGTGGGAGATGCCCAGCTGCACAGGTAAAGAGAACTCTGGCATCAGAGGGTGGGGAGGCCCGGGGCCTGGACTCCCGAGCTCTCCCCGCCTGACCCCATCTCCACCCTCTCTCAGAGAGCTGGAAAGCCTGGTTCGTAGGCTGGGTGTGAAGTTAGCAAAGACCCCCATGCGGACATGGGGCCCTCGGCCCGGCTTCACCTTTGCCTCCCTTCGGGCTCGAACCTGCCACGTTTGCCGCAAGCACAGCTTTGAAGTGAAGTTGACACCCTGGTGAGCAGCCCACAAAGATGAAGGCAGAGGAAGACCCCAACAGTGAGGCAAATAGAAAGAGCAAGCCGGGCCCCTGGGGTCCCAGCGGACAGAGGGCCAGGGGCATAAGACGGAATGGGCAAAACGACAGGCAGTTGGAGGGCGTGAGACAAGCGGGCAGAGGGACACATGGGAGCCCTGGCGGTTAACACGAGCATCCGCTGCCCTGTGTCCCCAGCCCCCAGTGCAGTGCTGTCTTGTACTGCGGAGAGGCGTGTCTCCAGGCTGACTGGCAGCGACGCCCAGACGATGTGAGCCACCGGTTTTGGTGTCCAAGGCTTGCAGCGTTCATGAAGCGGGCAGGGGAGCTGGCGACTCTGCCTTTCACCTACACTGCAGGTACCATGAAGAAGTCAAAGGGGCCAGGAGGGGACAACAGGACCAGGGCTTTGTTTTGTTTTTTGGTTTTTTTTTTGTTACTAGGGGTTGAACCCAGGGCCTCGCGCCTGCATGCTTTGCAAGTGCTGGAGCACTGAGCTGCACCCCCAGTCGATTTTTTTACTTTTTGAGACAGGGTCTCAATAAGTTACGCAGACGGCCTCTGGTATCAAACTTGTGATCCTCCTGCCTCTGCCTCCCAAGCCGCTGGGATTACAGGCGTGCACCACCACACCCGGCTTAGGACCAGGTCTTTGAGACTGGAGTCTGGGGGCCTGGGGACAAGGTCCTGAGGTAGAAGGCTGAGCGCCTTTGTCTTAAGTCTACATCCCTGGGATAAAGGTTGGGTGCTGGGTATTTGAGGCTGAGGGATAAACACGGGGGGCTGGAGACAAGGTATCTGAGGAAGAAAATGGGGTGCCTGGGTGCCTGAGACAGCTTAGGGGATTTGACGGTAGGGGGTACAAATGTTTGCCTCCCACCTTCACCACGAACTGGCAGTGTGGCCCTTAAACATATCACTTGACAGCCAGGCACAGTGGCACATGCCTGTCATCCCAGCGGCTTGGGAGGCAGAGGCAGGAAGATCGCAAGTTTGAGACCAGAGGCAGTCTGCATAATTTAGTGAGACCCTGTCTCAAAAAGTAAAAAAAAATAAAAGGGCTGGGGGTGCAGCTCAGTGGTCCAGCACTTGCAGAGCATGCAAGTGCGAGGCCCTGGGTCCAACCCCCAGTGCCACAAAAAAAAAAAAAAAAAAAAAATCACTTGACTTCTTGGGACTTCAGTTTCCTCATCTGTAAATGTCAAGTCCCAGGTTACAGGGATGGTGGGGGCTCATGGCCCGGTACACTGTGACCTCAGCCAGGGTAACTGGCCCCCCTGACTAGAACCAGACTAAGCCCCAGGGTCCCTGGGGAAAACAGAATCGACCTAAAATCTTGGGGCCTAGCCACCAGGCCCTCAAACCCTCCCCACTTCCTTCTCCAGAGGTGACGAGCGAAACCTTTAACAAGGAAGCCTTCCTGGCCTCTCGGGGCCTTACCCGTGGCTACTGGACCCAGCTCAGCATGCTGATTCCAGGGCCTGGCACTCCCAGGCACCCTTGGGGCGGCACGCCATCCCTCAGGCTTCTTCTCAGTGGTGCGTGGGGCCTCCCGCCGGGTGTGGGGCACTGGGCCTAGAGGGAAGGAGAAGAAAAAGTTGTCCTGGGCCCAGATAATGCCTCCAAATACACACCAAACCCATGCCAACACCATAAACACCATTTCTGCCTGCCCGGTGCAGTAGTGCTGTGCCTAAGGAAACCCCATTCCTCCTGCTGCTGTCCCAGGCCCTCTTCCAGAGAACACAGCTGGGGGGGGTGGGGCGGGGAATGGGAGGCTGTTGACCCCAGGCCACACTTCTCCCTTTCACCCTCTCAGAAGATCCCTACCAGCTCCTCCAGGGGGACGGGCCTGCCCTGATGCCACCGGTGCCCCTAGATCCACCCAGGGGCCTCTTTGGTGAGTTGGAGAGGCCCTGAGGGAGCTAGGGGGAAGGGCAGGAACTGGGGGGCCAGAAGCCTGGGGGACTGAGAAAAAGGGGACTATTAGATCAGAGAGGAGCTGGGAATTAGCTCAGTTCGCAGGGCTCTACAGTCTCTGAGGTCCCGAGTTCGATTCCCAGCACCACAAAAATGGGAGAAGGACGTGGCAACCCACTCCCGAGGCAGTCCGGGAAACAGTCAGCCATTGAAAACCCTAGGAGGGTCGCTATGAGTTGGACACGACTCAATGGCACCTAACAACAACAACAAGATTGGAGAGGTTGAGGTCCAGGCCTGGGCCCGGGTCCCACGGTAACGCACTTTCCCCAGGCTCGTGGCAGGATTACTACACATGGCGGGGCCTCAGCCTCGACTCCCCCATGGCTGTGCTTCTCACCTACCCACTGACGGTGTACTACGTCATCACCCACCTGGTGCCTCAGGCCTGTAAGGAGCCCGGAGCAGGACAGGGGCACGGGAAGGGGAAGGCAGAGGGCTGGAGAAGGAGATGACCCTTAACGAGCCGGCCTCCCCCCAGTCCCCGAACTCAACATCCAGAACAAGCAGTCGCTGAAGATTCACGTGGTGGAGGCGGGGAAGGAGTTCAACCTGGTCATGGTGTTCTGGGTAAGCCTCTCCAGACCTGGGGACCCACACTGGGTGTGGCGGGGGGCAAGGGGAGGGGCCTAGACCTGTCCCTGTCTCTTCAGGAGCTCTTGGTCCTACTGCCCCACGTGGCCCTGGAGCTGCAGTTCGTGGGCGACGGCCTGCCCCCTGAGAGTGACCAGCAGCATTTTACCCTGCAGAGGGTAAGGGCTGCGGGGGGGGGCCCTGTTCACCAAGCCCTGCCTCTGGCGGCCTCCTGGTGCCCTTCCTCTCCTGGTTCCTGTCTTGCCCAGTCCGTGTGTCCTGTTGTGTGTGTGTGCCCCCACCTGCCCCCCCATATCCTGACTTCCAGGGGCTTCCCCACCTCACTCCTGGGCCCACAGGATGGCCCTGAGGCGTCTGTCCGCCCGGGTTCAGGAGTATCAGCACGGCTCAGCTCTGGGACTAAGGAGAAGGGGGGCCGCAGGGACCTGCAGATCAAGGTGTCCGCCAGGCCCTACCACCTGCTCCAGGGGCCCAAGCCTGACCTGGTTATCGGTGAGAGCCTGGGGCTTGGGGGTCAGGGCGAGGGGAAGGTGTGAGAGGTCCCCAGACCCAGCATCTCTCTGCTCTCCCTCTGCAGGATTTAACTCCGGCTTTGGTCTCAAGGACACGTGGCTGAGCTCTCTGCCCCGGTTACAGGTGGGGACTGGCACCTGCCCAGCCCCCTCCTTCCTTCTCTGAAGGCCCTTGGGCTCTCCTCTTCCCCGCACACAGCTACCCGACCTGGGGGCCACCAAGAGTCCTCGTGGCTTTCTCTGGGTCCGCCTGACCAGTGTCTGCCTCTGTCTTGGGTCTTAGTTTTCAACAGTGTCTCCCTTGGGGAGACTGAGGGGCGCGCGGGGGGGGGGTACCTAGAGGGGCGTGGGAGGTATGGGAGAGGAGCCTGCCAGGAGTCTCTGAGGCCCATCTGCACCCCAGTCCCTCCGAGTGCCCGCGTTCTTCACCGAGAGCAGCGAGTATGGCTGCGTAATGGACGACCAGACCATGGCCGTGGCCACGGGAGGGGGCACCAGCTCGCCACAGCCCAACCCCTTCCGCTCCCCGTTTCGCCTCAGAGCGGCCGACAACTGCATGCCCTGGTAAGGGTCCGTGAGCCGCCCCCCCATTCTCCTCTGACCGCCCCCCCCTTTGTCTCACACTGCACACTGCAAGGTCTCTGCTGTCCCCGCAGAACCCTGTCCCCACTCCTCAGTGCTCACTAGTGCACACCACCTCCCAGGCTGGTCTCCACCGCTCCCCTCACTCCTCCTTAGACTCAGTCCACGAGATCACCCCACCTCCTCGCCCACCCCTGGGAAGGGCAGGCTGAGCCCGGAGTGTGGCCCCAGCCCTGGCTCCAGGCGCCCGCCAGCCCCGCCCCTGACCGCGCGCGCGCGCCCCCCGCAGGTACTGCAACGCGTTCGTCTTCCACCTGGTCTACAAGCCTCCGCAGGGCAGCGGGGCCCGCGCGCCGCCGGGCCCCGCGCCGCCAGCCCCGCCGCCCGCCGCTCCCCCCGCCCCTGCCCGACGGCGCCGCGGAGAAAAGCGAGCGGGGCGGGGGTCCCGCCGGCGGCGATGAGGGCCCACGGGGCAGCGCGCGCCTTCCCCAGACGCAGTTCCTATAGGAAAACAGGACGACACTAGAGGCCCAGGGGGGACTGGCTGGCGGAGCACGACAAAGTGAATAAAATTACTCGTTGAACCCACCTAGGCGTGGACGCTTCCGTTACGCGCTCGGACTGGGCCGGGATGCTGGGAAGGGAAAGAAGTTAGGATCGCTGGCTTTCTCCCTTTTATTTTATTTATTCATTATTTATTTATTTATTTATTTATTATTTTATTTATTTATTATTTATTTATTTATTTATTTTTTGCAGTACTAGGGGTTGAACCCAGGGCCTCGCGCCTGCATGCTCTGCAAGTGCTGGACCACTGAGCTGCGCCCTCCGCCCATTTTTTTACTTTTTTGAGACAGGGTCTCGCTAAATCACGCAGACTGCCTCTGATCTCGAACTTGCGATCCTCCTGCCTCTGCCTCCCCAACCGCTGGGATGACAGGCGTGGGCCACCGCGCCCGCCCTAGCCTCTGGAATTCTAACCTTCCCTGGTAATCCCGAATTTCTCCCCCAGTTTATGTTGGTAAATCAGTTTCCAGCCCCGGTAGCCCTCAGGAGCCCGCCCCAAGGCAGAGGAAAACCAGGAAACCAAACGGCTCTCGTGGGTGGGGCCAGGAAGCCAGCAACGTCCCAGCGACGCGCACCCACCCTGGTGTGGATTCAGTGAGGGGCCCCAGCCACCCTGCTCCACCTTCTCTCATCTCTCATATCCGGCTTATGCAGTAAACACCCACTCCTGGTAAACCGGTCTCCTAAAATCACTCACCCATTAAGCCCACTGCAAACTCCGCCATCTTCACCCGCATATTGCATCGGCAATGTTCTTTCTAAAACACACCTGGAGGGCTGGCAGTAGGGCTCAGTGGTAGAGCACTAGTCTAGCTTCAAGGCCCTGGGTTGATCCCCAGCACCACTAAAGATAAATGAAATAAGACACATTTGAATCTGCTCTTCTCTTACCTAAATCTCGAGTGACTTTCCTCTTTCTTAAAATCCCCTTGAAGCTGGGCATATAATCCCAGCACATGGGAGGCTACGGCAGGAGGATCACTGCGAGTTCCAGGCCAACCTAGGGTACACAGAGTCCCAGGCCAGCCTCAGCTGCAAAGTGAGCCTGTCTCAAAAAAAAACAAAAATACCAAAATGTGGGGAGGGAACCCGTAAGTGTGACTGGAGGTACTAATTGAAAGGTACAGAAAAGGAAAGATACTAGAGGGACCTGGCACATGCCACCTTGCCCAAGTGATCGAGATGAATAATAGTGAGTCCTGTGGATATCATGTGCCTCCTGACGTGGTGTGATGAGAAAACCACATCGCCTCTGTGGTTGTTGTTGTTAGGTGCCGTCGAGTCGGTATCCGACTCATAGCGACCCTCATAGGGTTTTCAATGGCTGACTGTCTCAGAATTGCCTGGGGAGTGGGTTGCCACGTCCTTCTCCCATTTTGTGGTGCTGGGAATGGAACTGGGGACCTCAGAGACTGTAGAGCAGCCCTCTACCAACTGAGCTAAATCCCAGCCCTGCCTCTGTGGTATTCTTCCCAAAATCCCCAATCTTAGACTAAGTACGGCATTCATCCAATCTATCCAAATTGAGGAACAATCTACAACATATTTGACACTATTCTTCAAAAGCGTCAAAGTCATGAAAGGAAACACCAAGAAATGGTGACACCGGAAAAGGCTAAGGAGACGTGAGAGCCAAATGCTATGCCATATCTGGATTGTATCCCAGAACAAAAAGGGGCGTTGATGGGAAAACTGCAGAAATCTGAATAAAGTCTGTAGTCCAGCTAATGGTCTTGTATTGATGCTAATTTCTTAGTTTTGATTAACATGTCATATGTGTATAAGATATAACACAGCTGGGCGTGGTGGCACACGCCTGTAATCCCAGCGGTGGGAGGATCACAAATTCGAGACCAGAGGTAGTCTGCATAATTTAGCGAGACCCTGTCTCAAAAAAGCAAAAAAAAAAAAAAAAAAAAAAAGATGTAACATTAGAGTAAGGTGAGGAAGGGCGTATATCTCTACATATTTGTCACTCAGTTCCAACAATTACCAACATTTTGCCCATTTTGTTATTCCCATTTCCACCTTTTTTTCCCAGCATATTTCAAAGCATGCCCCAGACATTGATCATCTCATGCATATCTATAACTAAAAGGGCTTTTTAAAAATGCAACCAGCAGCAGGGCTCTGTGGTACAAAGCTGTCATCCCAGGGATTCAGGAGGCTGAAGCAGAAGGATTGAGAGTTTGAGGTCAGAGGCAGCCTACACAATTTAGGGAGCCTGTGTCTCAAAATTAAAAATTAGAAAGGAGCTGGGGGTGTGGCTTGGTGGTAGAGCACTTGCCTAGCACGCGCAAGACCCTGGGTTCAATCCCCAGTACTGCAAAATAAATAAATAAAATAACCGTCATGCCACTATCACACCCAATGAAGTTGAAAGTAATCCCTTAATATTTTATAGTGCCTAATTCATATGAAGAGGCTGGGGTTTAGCTCAGTTGGTAGAGCACCACTCTGCACTGAGGACATGGGTTCAATCCCCAGCACCGCAAAAAAAAAAAAAAAAAAAAAACAAGAGAAGGACAAGGCAATCCACTCCTGAAGCAATCCCAAAACAGTCAGCCAATGAAAACCCTGTGAGGGTCTCTATGAGTCGACCTGACTCAAGGGCACCTAATAACAAAAACAATTGATACGAAAATTTCCTTAGTTATCTCACAGATGTGTTTCACAGTTGGTTTGTCGCAATCAAGAAATAACGTCCACACGAAGCTATTGGCTGTCACTTAGGTCTCTTTTATTCTATAGAAGACGTCTCTTCCTTTCAGCAGTATATCTTTTTCATCTTCATGCCACTGACTCAGTGAGAACTTGGACCATTTGTCCCATAGGATGTTCCTCTTTCTGGACGTGGCTGATTTCTTCCTCAGACTGTGTTTTCAGTTTGTTCATTTATATTCTTTACTTTACATAAACCGATAGCTAGCTCTAGATGACAAGGCTCCTTTGTTGTGGTCCCTGCCAGCCTCTTGCAGGCTGATCTCTTGGCACTTCTCACTCCTCCTCCCCTCCGGCCAGACCCGGTTAAATAAAGATACAGACTCATTGTGGAATTTCCATTTTGTTGCTCAACTAATTACTCAGCCTTCACTTCCTTAAGGAAGGAGTCATTCACTGGCTCACAATAATGTGAAGTCAGACACTCCCCCACTTAGGCCCTCAGAGCACCTTGGAGTTTCCCTTTCTCAGAATCGGAACTCCTTGTCCACCCTTTCTGTTGTAAACCCAAAAAGATGGGTGCTTCATCTATCCCTCAGGGCCTACACCACCTGGCGTCCCTGACAGTGGTTGTTGTTGTTAGGTGCCATTGAGTCAGTATCCAACTCATAGTGACCCTACGTACAACAGGCGAAACACTATTGTCAGTGCTTCTCTGCTGTTCGAAGGGTTTTCAATGGTGGATTGATTTTTGGGAGTGGGTTGCCCGGTCCCTCTCCCTGACAGTGGTAGGAGCTCGTTATATTGTTTATCCAATTACTCTCACCTTGTTTTCCACCTTCCCTCCTCATTTTTCCTCTCAAGCTTCAGCCCATACAGCCAGAAAGGGGAAGCCTGTCTCCCTGGTGGATTGAGGGGAAACAGAACTTTTGCCACTCCCTTTGCCAGAAAATAACTTTTCCCTAAATGTTTGCCATAAACCTATGAAAGGAGATGGTTATCTCTGAGTGGGGAGATGACTAAGGATTTGTTATTTGCTTTGGCTACCTTGCTAATTTTTTCTTCCATGAACCCAGAGTATTTTTGTAATAAAAATATTTCATGTACAAATTGCTCCTTTAATAACTCTCCCTTGCCAACCTGGGCATGGTAGCACACAACTGTAATCCCAGCATTTGGGAGGCTGAGGCAGGAGGATTGATGTGAGTTCAAGGGCAGCCTGGTCTACATAGTGAGTTCCAGGACAGCCTGGGGTACACAGTGAAACTCTGTCCCAAAACACCAAAAATAAAAAATAAAAAATTCACTTACCAAGCATAATATAATCCCAGTACTTGGAAGTCTGGGGCAGGAGGATCACAAATTTGAGGACAGCCTGGCTGCATCTTAAGACCTTTTCAGAAAAAAAAAAAGCAGAGAGAGAGAGAGAGAGAGAGAGGGAGAGAGAGAGAGAGGGAGGAGGAAGAAGGAGGGGAGAGGAGGAGGGGGAGGAGGAGGGAAAGGAGGAGAAGAATTATTTCATGATGTGTAAATTATGTATACTTCCAGGTCATAGTGTCCAGAGTTTATATTAAACCAAAGTCACAATCATTTCTTTACCTCTTATCTGTGGCTACTTTTAGGATACAAATGGCAGAGTTTGAGTACTGTACCTATGTTATGGTTTGGCTATGAAGTGTACCCCCCAAAAGTCTCCTAAGTTAAGACTTGGTTGCCGGATGATGGGCTTTGGTGAAGTGAGTGGATCCTGAGGGTTCTGACTTTATCAATGGATTAATCCCTTTATGCAGTCATAATATGACACACTATTGGGAGGTGGGGCTGGGATTTGGCTCAGTTGGTAGAGCACTGCGCTGCAGTCTCTGAGGTCCCGAGTTCAATTCCCAGCACCGCAAAAATGGAAGAAGGGCCTGGCAATCCACTCCCAAGGCAATCCCGAAACAGCCATTGAAAATCCTAGGAGGGTCGCTATGAGTCGGATACCAACTCGAGGGCACCTAATAACAACAACAACAACATTGGGAGGTGGTTGAAAGTAGGAGGTGGGACCTAGTTAGAGGTCCTAGGGAGCCTGTTCTGGGGCGACTGTGTTTTGTCCCAAGACCTCTCTGTCTCTCTGCTCCCTGGCTGCAAAAAGGTGAGCAGCTCTGCCCCACCACGTCCTCTCCACCACGGAGCTCCACCTCTGTTCAGGCCCCAAACAGTCCTCCTTGGGCTGAAACCTCCGAAGCTATGAGGCAAAATAAATCCTTCCTCCCTCGAGTTGTTTTCTCAGGTGTTTTATCACAGCAGTGAGAAGTCCTATGAACACAACTAGCAACAGAAACCCTATTGGCAGCAAAGCTTGAAATGTTTATTAAAAGGCTCTTTGCAAGAAAAGTTTGCCAACCCCTGGGCTAGGGCAAGATTATTTATAATATTTTGTGCAAACCATGAAGTCAATTTATCAGTTCTTTTTTTATGGGGGGGGATTGTTTGTTTTTTGTTTGTTTTTCGACAGCAGCCCGCTGTGTAACCCAGGCTGGCCTTGAACTTAAATCAGCCCTCCTGCTTCAGTTTCTTAAGTGGTGGGCTAAAAGGCATTCACCACCACAACCAGCTTTCACTTTATTTATTTATTTATCATAATATTTAATATCCCTTTTAAAATTCATTTTATTGTCTTGAATTAAAAAGCTTAACTATTCCCTTAGTCCAGTAATTCCATATGGTCTCATTTACTTCTGTACATAAGATAGGATCATTTAACATTTCCATAGATGAATATTTCCCATGTTTTTAAAGGATTCCCAAAGACTTTGGGAGGAGCCTAATTTTTTTCGCAGTAAAAAGAACAGAGTAAGCCCAGGAGAGTTAGACAAGCTATTTAAAGGAAGAGCCCACTCCTACCCCACATGTCTTGGCTCCTAGTACATGAAGAGATTCAATACAATCTCCCAGCTCTCAGTTCATAGAAAGAGGAAGGTTGTTGTTGTTGTTAGGTGCCGTTGAGTCGGTATTCGACTCATAGCAACCCTTTGTGCAACAGGGGAAACAGTATTGTCTGTGCTTCTCTGCTGTTCATAGGGTTTTCCATGGCAGATTGATTTTTGGGAGGGGGTTTCCAGATCCTTCTCCCAAGCCTACAGGTTCTGGTGTTCCCTGGTGGTCTCCCATCCAAGTACTAACCAGGCCCGACCCCGCCTAGCTTCCGAGATCTGACAGGATCGGATGCCACAGGGCTAAGGCGGCAGGCAGAAAGAGGAATGGGGAGGGATAAATGTAGTAACTATCAGTATTATTTAATAGCCTACATTTAATAGCTTAGGAGGAGAGAAAACAGAAAGCATTACTCCTACCAGAAAAAAAATGAATTGTGGACATAGTCCCTCAAGAGATAAGCAACTATCAAGGGCAATTTAGTTTCAATTCATTTGTCATCACAGAGGCACACAGGAGAGTGGACCAAAGCCAGAGATCAAGCCCTTGGCATTCTCTGGCTTTCTGGTGCTGTGGCTCAACAGCCTTTGGGGTGTGGGGACAACCAGAGCTTGCCACCATCACATGCAAAAGGACTAAGGTAGCAACATGGCTGGCAAACACCAGCTAGAGTGTAGGTGAGACACCCTTTGAAAGCCAGCCTGCATTTGCTTTCTTGTGAAGGGCTTGACATGTGCGGAGACACTTTCTTTTTAAAGGCAGATGAGGACCTCTTCATGACCTCTTTCTTTTTTGTTTTTTCTTTCTTTCTTTCTTTCTTTTTTTTTTTTTTTTTTTTGCAGTATTGGGGGTTGAACCCAATACTGTCTCGCGCCTGCATGTTCTGCAAGTGCTGGACCACTGAGCTGCACCCCCAGCCCAGTTTTTTACTTTTTTGAGACAGGGTCTCGCTAAGTTACACAGACTGCCTCTAGTCTTGAACTTGCGATCCTCCTGCCTCCGCATCCCAAGCTGCTAGCATTACAGGCATGCACCACTCCGCCCGACATGACCTCTTTCTACTCACTACTTTTCCTATCAAGGGCCGGGGCTTAGCTCAGTTGGTGGAGTGCCACTCTGCATACTCTGAGGCCCTGGGTTTGATTCCCAGCACTGCAAAAAAAAATAAAATAAATAAATAAATAAATAAAATAATGGGAGAAGGATGTGGCAGCTCACTCCCAAAACAATAACTGTTGAAAACCACATGAGGGTCGCTATCAGTCAGACCTGACTGGATGGCACCTAACAGCAAGGACATTTTTTCTAACACTTCGCCAAACTAGAAAAGATGCTGCAAACTCTTTCAGCCAGCTTCTAGTTTGGACTGAATGAACGATCACGTTCCTGGCTCTTCCCTGGATAGGCATAGTACCCTTCTTTGGACTGAACAGGTATGATTTTGTTTGAGAAGTGTGTAAACAGAAAGCCCGATTTTGTTAGTGTCCATCCCAGAAAATTGGTGGAGTGCTCCTCAGCTCTTGAACAGTTCCATGACTGCTTTCACTGCATCTGCGCACTGTCATAGCCTGGCAGCAATGGCTTCTGGGTTAGCAGCCTCCTCTTGGACTAACAGTTCACCCATGAGGTCATCAACCCTAAGTATCCGAGGTGGGTTGAAGTCCAAGTTATAGACCTTATTGCTGGGAGGGTGTATCCAAGGTCAACTGAGACAACCTTTAAGTGTTTCAAATCGTTGGACTATGTCAAGGCAGCAAAGTCAATCATTTCTTTTTTTTTCTTTTTTTTTCTTTTTTTTTTTTGCGGTACTGGGAGTTGAACCCAGGACCTCCCGCCTGCATGCTTTACAAGTGCTGGATCACTGAGCTGCACCCCCAGCCCATTTTTTTACTTTTTGAGACAGGGTCTCGCTAAGTAACACAGACTGCCTCTGGTCTCAAACTCGAGATCCTCCTGCCTCCGCCTCCCGAGCCTCTGGGATGACAGGCGTGCGCCACCTCGCACAGCTAAAGTCAAACATTTCTATTATACTTTAAATTGGGCAAATAATATTTCATTTGCAACTTTAGGTACATAATGATGTTGTTACAGGATTGTGTTGTTGTTGTTGTTGTTGTTAGGTGCCGTCGAGTCGGTATCTGACTCATAGCGACCCTCATAGGGTTTGCAATGGCTGACTGTTTCGGGATTGCCTTGGGAGTGAATTGCCAGGCCCCTCTCCCATTTTTGCAGTGCTGGGAATCGAACTCGGGACCTCAGAGACTGCACCATAGTGCTCTACCAACTGAGCTAAGTCCCAGCCCCAATATTAAATATGTCCATTAAAAAAAAAGTGTTTCAAATGGAATGCTCAAACTGATCACTAGATCCAGGTCACAGGTTTTTTTCCCCTTTATTGGTAAATGTTGGTGGGATACAGAGCAATACAGCATTTGCTTTTTCCATTATGCAATTATTACATCACTTTTGGTTACTCTTCTGTCAACTTACGAGGTTTATGGAAACTTTTGACTGATGTAATAAAACTCATGCGCATATTTGGGTTCTGTTCCCCTATTTTTCCCATGTACTCATGAATTGCATTGCTTACACTGAGATTATCCTCTCCCCCTTTACCCCTCTACATTATTTCTCCTCCCCATCCCACCTTCCGCTATCTTCATTTCCCTTTGCTGGTTCCCTCCCTCCTTTTTATTCTTTGTGTTATCCCTTCTTCGCTAAATTTGTGGGACTGGGATTTAGCTCAGTGGGTAGAGCGCTGCGCTGCAGTCTCTGAGGTCCTGAGTTCAATTCCCAGCACCACAAAAATGGGAGAAGGACCTGGCAATCCACTCCCAAGGCAATCCCGAAACAGTCAGCCATTGAAAACCTATGAGGGTTGCTATGAGTCGGACATGACTCGACAGCACTTGACAACAACAACAACGCTAAGTTTAGCTACAGGTCACAAACTTTATCCCAGCCCTCAGCCTGTCCTAATGTCCTTGGAAAATCATCTAGTAGCCAATGTCAGCTGTTGCTGGTCTCTAGCTCTGACATCACTAGGCGTGTGATCACATGATCTGAAACCAAAAGATCCTTCTCCAGGTGCTGCTTTGCCATATCACCAACTTCCGTGTGGGCCTTGAGGGTCTCCCGCTAGAAGTGGCCGTTGGAGAGATGCTGGAGGCGAAAGTTCTGGGCGACCCTCTGGCACATGGTGCCCTTGCCTGAGCCCAGCAGCCTGAGGATGATGGTGCACAGGAGCTGGGAGCCAAAACGTTCCATAGGGCGGGGAAGGCCCACCAGGCAGCTCACACGGCAGTCCCGGAGGCACCAGGAGCTTCGTTTCTTGGCCCCTGCCTCAGGCACCCTCTGCTTGCGCGGGGACTCCCTTGCCCTTCTTACTCTTTTTAATGAAATAGACTAAAGATATTGTATATCCTGGGCTGGGATTTAGCTCAGCTGGTAGAGCACTGCGCTGCAGTCTCTGAGGTCCCAAGTTCGATTCCCTGCACAGCAAAAATGGGAGAAGGACCTGGCAATCCACTCCCGAGGCAATCCCAAAACAGTCAGCCATTGAAAACTCTATGAGGGTCGCTATGAGTCGGATACCAACTCGACAGCACACAACACAACAACAACAACATTGTATATCCTGTGTAGTAAAAGTAATACTACCTCGAAAGACATTTGACTTGCTTCCATGGGCAGTGTGCGTGTGTGTGCGTGTGTGCGTGCGTGTGCATGTGTGTGCGTGTGTGCGTGTGCGTGCGTGCGTGTGCGTGTGTGCGTGTGTGTGCGTGTGTGCGCGCGTGTGCGTGCGCGTGTGTGTGCGTGTGTGTGTGTGTGCTGCTTCATGATGTAAAGTGTATGTCTTTCTATAGACCAGATGTCAAAACATCTGAAAGTCACTGGATTGGAGGAAAGCCTGGAAGAAAGACAAATACCCAGAAAATTACAGTACAGTGTGATTGACATGACAATAGAAGAGTCACACTCTTAAGAGCACAGAGAGGCCCGGGCACAGTGGTGCACGCCTGTCATCCCAGAGGCTCGGGAGGATCGCAAGTTCGAGACCAGAGGCAGTCTGTGTAATTTATCGAGACCCTGTCTCAAAAAGTAAAAAAATGGGCAGGGGGTGCAGGTCAGTGGTCCAGCACTTGCAGAGCATGCAGGCGTGAGGCCCTGGGTTCAACCCCCAGGACCAAAAAAAAAAAAAAAGAACACAGAGAGGCACTTAAGATAGGCTCAGGCTGTCAGGGAAGGCTTCTAGGAGAGACCTGAGTCTCTAGGAGAGACTAAGCAGTGACCTGAGGACAAGGAGGAGTTAGCCAGGTAAAAAAAGAAGAGTAACAGCATGTGCAAAGGCCTGGGGCAAAAGTGAGCAAAGGCCTGGGAGAAATTACAAGAAGTTCAATGTGGTTGGAATTCAGAACAAGATGCAGCTGTTTTACCTCCACCAATCTCTACCGCATTACTTTTCTTTAGTCGCTTCTCACATTTTCATTATCTCATTTGTTTGCTTACTTATTGTTTATTGCATGTGCACACAGATACACACACTAAAATTTACTAAACTTACTACAAAGTAAGATCTCTGAAAGGGGGGACTATCTTGTTTATAACTACGCCTTAGCACAGTGCCTCCAATACCATAGCCGCTTGGTGATTACTAAAGGAATGTTAGAAAGATATTCCCAGTCATCCTTCATCACCTCCGCTCTCTTGGGGCCCTTAACTTCCTTCCAACATTTATCCGTTGATCAGCTTCTCTTCAACTTTAAGGCACCAATAGCCGGGTGCGGTGGCGCACGCCGGTAATCCCAGTAGCTTGGGAGGCGGAGGCAGGAGGATCACCAAGTTCAAGACCAGAGGCAGTCTGCATAACTTAGTGAGACCCTGTCTAAAAAATGGGCTGAGGGTGCAGCTCAGTGGTCCAGCACTTGCAGAGCGGAGCAAGCACGAGGCCCTGGGTTCAACCCCCAGTACCTAAAAAAAAAAAAAAAAAAAAAAAAAATTTAAGGCACCTTCAGCTCTT
Source organism: Pedetes capensis (assembly GCA_007922755.1). Taxonomy (NCBI): domain Eukaryota; kingdom Metazoa; phylum Chordata; class Mammalia; order Rodentia; family Pedetidae; genus Pedetes; species Pedetes capensis. The sequence continues at coordinate 8,771 of VMDO01010635.1, read as the reverse complement.
GTCTATTACCAAAGCCTCCTAGCTGGTGGGTCCTCCAGTCTTACCCTCTTATCGTCTATTATGGCCTATGTTTTCCGGGATAGCAAGAATATCTTTTTTTCCTCAGTACTGGGGATTGAATCCAGGGCCTCGCACATGCTAAACCAAGTGCTCTACCACTGAGCTGCACCTCCTCAGCCCATTTTTAATTTTTATTTTGACACAGGATGTCCTTAATTGTGTGGGCTGCCTCTGGCCTTGAACTTGCACTCTTCTTGCCTCAGCCCCTCAAGATCCTGAGATTATAGGTGTGCGCCATCTACCGCCACTCTGCTCCTCTTTTTTTTTTTTTTTTTTTTTACTGGGGTTGAACCCAGGGCCTCGTGCTTGCATGCTCTGCAAGTGCTGGACCACTGAGCTGCCCCTCAGTCCATTTTTTTACTTTTTGAGACAGGGTCTCACTAAGTTACGCAAACTGCCTCTGGTCTCGAACTTGCGATCCTCCTGCCTCCGCCTCCCGAGCCTCTGGAATGACAGGCGTGCGAAACCACGCCCAGCCTCTGCTCCTTTTCTTATTGTGACCACAATGTGAGCAGGTGACACTTTCTTTTGTCCACTTACCTGGGTGAGAACCAGGGAGCCATCCTTCATGATCTCGACTCTCTCCCCGCCCTTCGCTTCTCTCCAATATTGATCTATTGGTCGTGATTATTTCTACCTCCCCCTGTCTACCTGTTATACCTACCTCCTCCTATAGGAAATACAAAGAACCACAAAGAAAATTTATTGCATTAATTATTAAAATGGTTTCACCTTTTATTCTAGAACTTTATAGCATTTTATAGTGAAATGTACATATGCTTTATATATATTCTTTTGTTTTAAATTGACACATAATGCTAATGCATATTATGGGGTATAGTGTATAATGATCAAATTTATCATTTATCACATTTATCATTTCTTTATGTCAGTAACATTCAAAATCCTCTTTACCAATTATCTTGAAGCATACACTTAATTGTTGTCAACCTTGGTTACCTTACTGTGATATAGACTATTGTAGTTATTCCTGGGCTGGGGATGTAGCTCAGTGGTAGAGCACTTGCCTAGCATGCTCAAGGCTCTGGGTTCAATCCTTAGCACCACCAAAACACCAGTTATTCCTGCTATCCAACTGCACCCTTGTACTGGTTAACTATTCTCAGTGAAAAATTAAACGACTCTCATCGTACAATAGAGATATTTGCACACCCATATTTATTGCGGGCTGGGATTTAGCTCAGTTGGTAGAGTGCTGCACTGCAGTCTCTGAGGTCCCGAGTTCAATTCCCAGCACTGCAAAAATGGGAGAAGGGCCTGGCAATCTACTCCCAAGGCAATCCCGAAACAGTCAGCCATTGAAAACCCTATGAGGGTCCCTATGAGTTGGATACGGACTCAATGGCACCCAACAACAACAACAACAACATATTTATTGCAGTACTAGTCACAGACCCAGGTTATGGAATCAATCTAGGTGCTTACCAAAAGATGAATGGATAAAGGAAATATGGCACATAGACACAATGGAGTTTTATTCAGCCATGAAGAAGAATGATGTTATGTCATTTGCAGAAAAATGGATAGAACTGAAGATCATCATGTAAGCAAAACGAGCCAGACTCAGAAAGACAAATATCATGTGTTCTCTCATATGTAAAAATCCAGGTTTAAGATGCATACTTATATATATGTGTGTAGAGGTGTGTGTGTGTGTGTGTGTGTGTGTGTGTGTGTGTGTGTGTGCGTGTGGAGAGAGAGAGAGAGAGAGAGAGAGAGAGAGAGGAACATGAAAATAGAAGTACAACTATTTGGGGGGAGGAAGGGGACGAAAGGGAGGGAGAGAGACAAGAGAGGGTAATAAGGGAGTGAATATGAGGAAGGCACATGGTATAAATGTCTGAAAACATCTTCATGGCCAGGCACAGTGGCTCATACCTGTAATCCCAGTGACTCAGGAGGCAGAGGCAGGAGGATTGCAAGTTTGAGACCAGAGGCAGCTTGTATAATTTAGCGAGACCCTGTCTAAGGTAAAAAAAAAAAAATTAAAAATGGGCTGGGGATAAAGCTCAGTAGTACAGCACTTGCAAGGCATGCAAGCACGAGGCCCTGGGTTCAACCCCCAGGACTACAGAAAGCAAGAAAGAAAGAAAGAGGGAGGGAGGGAGGAGAAGGGAGGGAGGGAGGAAGGAAGGAAAGAAAATGTCATATTGAAAATGTCCAGCGAAAAGAACAAGGTACTTAGGAGGCTGAGGCAGAAGGATCACAAGCCCGAGGCCAGAGACAGCCTGCGTAACTTAATAAGACCTTGTCTCAAAATAAAACATAAGAAATAGGCTGGGGATGCAGCCCAGTGGTAGAGGACTTGCAAAGTCAGTGGGAGGCCCTAGGTTCAACTCGCAACTACTAAAAAACAAAAAACAAAGCCAAAACAAACCCCTGAGAATAGAAGAAGGACTATTAGGGAAAGAAAAGGGACCAAGGTAGAGAGGGGAAAGAGAGGGTAGAAGGACAGGACCAAACATGATATATATATGTACATGTACATTGTTGTTGTTGTTGTTAGGTGCCGTCAAGTCGGTATCCGACTCATAGCGACCCTCTGTGCAACAGGGGAAACAGTATTGTCAGTGCTTCTCTGCTGTTCATAGGGTTTTCAATGGCAGATTGATTTTTGGGAGGGGGTTGCCAGGTCCTTCTCCCAAGCCTACAGCTTCTGGTGTTCCCAGGCGGTCTCCCATCCAGGTACTAGCCAGGCCCGACCCTGCTTAGCTTCCGAGATCTGACGGGATTGGATGCCACAGGGCTACCGCTGCAGGCATATATATATATATATACTTCTTGTTGTTAAGTGCTGTGGAGTCGGTATGCGACTCATAGTGACCCTCATAGGGTTTTCAATGGCTCATTGTTTTGGGATTATCTTGGGAGTGGATTGCCAGGCCTTTCATTCATGTATGTGTATATATATATATATATATATACATATATTAATTATTCATATAATTATATTAATATGCTTTAATAATTATTATTAAAAATAAAACTTTTCAGTGACAAAAAAGAAATGAAAGTAGAAGGAAGACTATTTGGGAAGAGGTAGGGGACAGGCAGGAGGAGGAGGGCAAAGGGTTAATATGGTGATGAATATGCTCAAAATATATAAATGTATGAAAATGTCACAGTGAAGCCCATTATTTTGTATAATTAACATGCACTAATAAGAAGAGTGGGCTGGGATTTAGCTCAGCTGTTAGAGTGCTGCGCTGCAGTCTCTGAGGTCCTGACTTCAATTCCCAGCACCGCAAAAATGGGAGAAGGACCTGGCAATCCACTCCCAAGGCAATCCCGAAACAGTCAGCCATTGAAAACCCTAGGAGGGTCGCTATGAGTCGGATACCGACTCAACGGCACCTAACAACAACAACAATAAAAAAAGTACATGCATTAAAAAAAGAACATTTAAATGATTCTCAATCCCAACTCCCACAGATGCATTACTGTGGCCATTTTGGTATCTTTGCACTCTTTATGAGCATGTAGGGATTTTTACCCTACATTCATAAGGCTGACTTGTTTCTTTACCTTACAATGTACAATGAGCAGCTTTTCATGTCATCATGCAGCCTCTTTTCATGGATTGTCGTATACTAGTTTATGACAGCAATATGTGTCCTACCTTCAGACATTTATGCAGTTCCTAACAACAACAATTTTTTCAGTCGTAAGTTCTGGGAGGAGGTAGAAAATGGCCCAGCTTTTCACCACGTCTGGACCAAAGACAGTCTGGGCCTGTCTGCTGGGTAAGGGATTGATTGTCCCAAGAGGCTGTGCTTGGAGCTTCACCTAGAAGGAAGAAAGTTGTCTGTAGGTCCCCAGAGAGAAGATGAGAGGAGTAGGGAGGGTAATGGGGTCCGTGTAGGCTCTTGTCCCTACTTGGCCTTGTGGTCTCAGGCCGGAGCCCTGTAACAGACCAGCCACAGACAGAGGCCAAAGGAGGCCCTGTGAGGAAATGCTGCAAAGCTAGACGGAATTCCTACCCCCCACCACCACTTCTGGGGCACACAGGGTGGCTTGAGGGGCGCTGACTTAGAAGAGTGGCCCTGGCACACGGATGACTGGCAGGTTTGGGAGCTTTTGCTTTCTCCCCCAGGGCACCACACAGGTGAGGCAAGAGACAAGCTGAAGGTCCTAACACGAACAGCCCCGGAGCTACCCACATGCAGGGCCAACTCGCCTTGTTTTGTTTCGAGGGTTTGGAGATTTTTCTGGTATCTTTCTTCTGTTGATTTCTAGTTTGAGTCCACTGTGGTCAGAGAAGTTCTCTGGCTCGATTTTTAAGAATTGGTCAAGGCTGGGTTTATGGCCCAGGACAGGTAGACGGTCCCTGAGTCCTTGATAGAACACGATTGTCCTGGTGTTGGGCAGGGTGATCTATGAAGATTCCCCGCCCACGTGTTGAGGGCGGGGTGATCTATGAATATTGACTGCCTCCCACGGGTTGAGGGCGTGGCCGAGTTCTGTTTACTTATTGACATTGGTCAAACTGCTCAATCAATTGCAGGCAGGCAGACCATGGGTTATGAATTTAGACAAACTTGTTTAGACCTGGGCTCTCCTAGTCATTAACTGGGAAGTTGTGGACAGATTCAGAATTAGACTCTAGAGAAACTCTTCTCAGATCTAAACTCTACTAACCTAGTAGAAAAAAATACAAAGAGCAAATATTCATATAATGTTTACTCTGTGCCAGACTATACACAAATATATAATTTTATATATATATATAAATTGGGCTGGGGTTTAGCTCAGTTGGTAGAGTGCTGCACTGCAGTCTCTGAGATCCCGAGTTCAATTCCCAGCACCGCAAAAATGGGAGAAGGGCCTGGCAATCCACTCCCAAGGCAATCCCGAAACAATCAGCCACTGAAAACCCTATGAGGGTCGCTATGAGTCGGATACTGACTCGACGGCACCTAACAACAACAACATATAAATTATCATCATAAACTTTTAAGTTAAGTCCAATTACCCCCCCCCTTTTTTTTTCTTTTGCAGTACTGGGGGTTGAACCCAAGGCCTCGCACCTGCATGCTCTGCAAGTGCTGGACCACTGAGCTGCCACTGGGATTACAGGTGTGCACCATCGCGCCCTGCATAAATGTAAATTCTTAAAATAGTCCTTAGGCTGGTAAATATTCAATAAACATTATATGTTTTGTGGGCTTTTTTTGATTTTTTGGTAGTCCTGTGATCAAACCCAGGGCCTCACAAATGGTAGGCAAGTTTTCTGCCTCCGAGCAACATCCTCAGCCCTGCTATTATTATTTTTATTGCAAATTAAGAGACCAATTTCAAAACAGAAGCTACAATTAAAACTAATTCTCCACCTTTGGCAAGGAAAGCATCACGCCTTGCATCCTTATTAATTACAACACCCCCAGGAGTCCACCCTTGCTAGGGAACCCATCCTCCCCTGGATTTATCCCCCAAACAACTCTATTCATCCCCCTGTACACATAATCTCCCACCTCCTCCTTACTGCCCTAAATTCTCTCACTGGACCCTTTGGAACTTAAGATACGTCATCAGCAAAATCTCCCAAATCCTCAGGCTCTTCTCTGTTTTCCATTTGCCTTCTGGCTCTCAGCGAAGACAACCTGCCCTGGCAACACTCCCAGGTGGTAGCTGTTTTCTTTTCCTCCCACACTCCACGCATGTGGAAATAAGAGGATGTCTTTCTTGCTTCTCATTGTTCCTTGGGAAAAACCGTCTCTCTCTAAAACCAAAGCTTCTTTGAAGCAAATGCCAACAGACTACCCTTCCTATAGACCTTCCTTGCTGCAGTCGCCTTGCCACATCTGCCCACTTCACCAACGTTTATGCATCGGGTAATATCTATTTTCCCACCATTAATCTTGTCTTCATTTGTGTGGACACAAATCCACCTATACAATCCACCCAACATCTCTACCCCTTGATTCCTCATCCTCTGCACTCCAGTACGATATTTTCCTCCATTCCACTTCAGCCACATTCCCCCGGTCAAACCCCAGACTCTGTCCTCACCGCTGCTGGAACTTGAACCTGAAACGCCCCCACAGGCTCATGTATTGAACACGTTGTCCCCTGTTGGCCTTGCTATTTTGGGAGGAGGTGGAATCATTGGAAGGAGGGACGTATCTGGAGGAAGCACCTGGAGGGGTGCCTTTGACGGTGCTGCCTGGTCCGTAGTCCATGCTCTCTTTCTGCCTCTGGTCAGCCTCTACAGCATGCTTCTGCCACACCACAGGGCCAGAAGCAATGGAGCCAAGGACTGTGGACTGAAACCTCTGCAATCACAAGCTGAGCGGAGCATTTCTTCTTCTTCTTTTTTTTTTTTTTTTAATTTTTATTTTTTTTAGCATTTCTTCTTTGTAAGTTGTTTATGCCGGGCATTCTGCCCTATGCCCAGAAAGCTCACCAGCACGATCAGGACCTCCCAGCGCAAGCATCTCACCGCCAGCCTTCTCTCCGGCCCTTTTCCAGGGCCCTCAACCAGCCACCTTCCAACCCTTTGTGCTCTTTGGTCTATTAATCATTCCAAATTTCGCTGTCTGTCACCCTCTTCATATCTTCACATCTCAGCTCACCCAGTTTAGATCCAGTTGTCCATCCATTGCTATCATCATTCCTTTGCATACTTTTTTTTTTTTTTTGTGGCACTGGGGGTTGAACCCAGGGCCTCGCGCCTGCATGCTCTGCAAGTGCTGGACCACTGAGCTGCACCCCCAGCCCATTTTTTTTTTACTTTTTGACACAGGGTCTCACTAAATTACGCAGACTGCCTCTGGTCTCGAATTCATGATCCTCCTGCCTCTGCCTCCGGAGCTGCTAGGATTGCAGGGGTGCGCCACCGCGCCCGGCTTGTTTTTGTTTTGAGACACAGTCTTGCTATGTAGCCCAGCCTGGCCTCAAACTCACGATCCTCCTGCTTCAGCCTCCTGAGTGCTGGAATTACCAGGGTGCTCCAGCTGCCCCGGCTGCATAGACTCTTAATTCCCTTGCCCTTCTCCCTCCATCTTCCTTGCTTGGCAAACTGCAAAACTGGTTAAACCAAATTCCACCAACGAGAAGACTTTCTCTGAGCTGCGTGGATGGGGAGAAGTAACTGCGCTGACTGACTGTACTTTGAATCGACGATGGCCAATCGCAGCTAGGCCCTCCGTGTTGTGCAACAATTCCAGTCAGTTTCCCTTCTCAGTCCTTTCTTCTGCTCTCTGAAATGATGACTTCATGTTCTGTCTCCCCGCAAATGTCAACACCACTAACCTTAGCCAGTCATCGATGGGAATTCTTAATTCCCACAGGAAGGAGAAGCAGCCAGAAGAGCACTTCCTCATCTCGGCCCCAGTGCCGCTTACTGTGCCCGTCCCCTGCAAACTCTTCTATTCCGTTTGGTGTTTTGTGGGTTTTGTTTGTTTGTTTGTCTCTCCGTTGAATGCATTCCTCAAATGTGGGATCACCTTTTCTTCTTTTTTTTTTTTTTTTTTTTGCGGTACTAGGGGTTGAACCCAGGGCCTGGACCACTGAGCTGCACCCCCAGCCCATTTTGTAGATTTTATTATTTTCTGAGACAGGGTCTCGCTAAGTTACACTGACTGTCTCTGGTCTGGAACTTGCGATCCTCCTGCCTCCACCTCCCCAGCCGCTGGGATTACAGGCGTGCGCCACCACGCCCGGCTACCTTTTCTTCTTTATTCACATCTCCACAGCTCTAAGAGAGCGCCCTGGTTGCCAACATCCTCAAAACCCAGTGATCTAGCCGGGCGTGGTGGTGCACACCTATAATCCCAGCAGCTCGGGAGGTGGAGGCAGGAGGATCGCAAGTTCAAGACCAGACGCAGTCTGCATAACTTAGCGAGACCCTGTCTCAAAAAGTAAAAAAATGGGCTGAGGGTGCAGCTCAGTGCCAGCTCTTGCAGAGCATGCAAGTGCTAGGCCCTGGGTTCAACTCCCAGTACCGCAAAAACAAACAAAAAAACCCCAGTGATCTGTCCTTGACCCTTCGGAGCACCTAACAGAAATGGCTCACCCTCCGTGAAGCCCGTTCTGGCCTCCAGGACATTCCACTGTCCTGGGTTTCCTCCAGCTTTGTCCCTGCATCCTCTTGCTGGCCTCTCCTCCTGCTGCAGCATCACCGCCACCCACCACCCTCTTGTCTTCATTTGTGTGGACACGGATCTACCTAGACAATCCGCCCACCACCCTCTTCTCCCTGACTGCATTTCACCCTCCCACTCCTGCCTCCCACACCCACCTTCCCCATCCTTCCTTATATTTGCAAATGGTGCTGCCTGTCCAATCGCTGGGTCCAAATATTAGGGTTCCACCATGGCTCCTCTCTTTGCCTCATTCCACACACGTAACCCCTCAGCCGGTCCCAACAGCTCTCCTTTCAAACTCTATCCTAGAGCTGGGCACACTGGCACACGCCTGTCATCCCTTCCACTCGGGAGGCTGAGGCAGAAGGGTCACAGGTTCCAGGCCAGAGGCAGCCCATGGGACTTAGCAAAATCCTCTCTCGAGATAAAAAGTAAAAAATGGGCTGGGGCTGCAGCTCAGTGGTAGAGTGTTTGCAAAGTATGTGCAAGGCCCTGGGTTCAAATCCCCAGTCTTTTTTTTTTTTTTTTATAAATTTTTAATGTACATCATAATGTGATTCATTTTGACATGCTTTTCGTTGTGACAATTTTCATATATGCAATTTG
>VMDO01010634.1:0-70746 GCA_007922755.1 Pedetes capensis | reverse complement strand
CTGTACATGAACCAGGAGGCAGTTGTTCAAATAGAACAAGGAAACACTGAGTGGTTTAAAGTTGAGAAAGGTGTGCGTCAGGGCTGTATACTTTCACCCTATCTCTTCAATTTATACACTGAGCAAATAATCCGAGAAGCTGGACTTTATGAGGAAGAACGTGGCATCAAGATTGGAGGAAGACTCATTAACAACCTGCGTTATGCACATGACACCACTTTTCTTGCTGAAAATGAAGAGGATTTAAAACATTTACTGATGAAGATCAAAGCTCATAGCCTTCAATATGGGTTACGACTAAACAATCCCTAGTGTTGCAATATTAGGTCCAATAAAGGTTTTTCTCTAGTGATCTTTGCTTGGCTACTTTTGATCTCCATCATTAGTAGAGGGGGCTGAGCTGATAAGACGAATAAAGAAATGGTAGCAACAGAGACGGCAGCAGTGGCGAGAGCAGCAGCAGTGACAGTGGAGGCAATGGCCGTAGCAGTAGCGGAGATAGTAGCAGAAGCAGGAGCAGTGGCAAAAGCAGAAGCAGCCACCACAGCCACAGCAGCAGCAACAGCAGCCATAGGGATGAGAGGCAGCTGAAGAGGACCAGAGAGTAGTCAGGGCAGAAACCATGGTGAGCAGAGGCAGCAGAATGAGCAAGGAATGGGAGGAATAGAGAGAAGGCAAGAGAGAGTAGAGAGCTGAGCTTGAAGAAGGATGGAAGACCCTAAAGAGGCAGAGAATAAGCCTGGGGGTGGCGCATGCCTGTAATCCCAGCGGCTAGGGAGGAAGAGGCAGGAGGATGGCAAGTTCCAGACCAGAGGCAGTCTACGTAATTTAGCGAGACCTTGTCTCAAAACAAACAAAAAACAAGACAAACAAAACAAAAAGTAAAAAATGGGCTAAAGGTGCAGCTCAGTGGTACAGCACTTGGAAAGCATGCAAGCACGAGGCCCTGGGTTCAGCCCCCAGTACCACACACACACACACACACACACACACACACACACACACACACACACACACACAAAAGAGAAGAAAAACTGCATGCCCTGGCCACTGAATGAGTTCCAGAGAGGTGTGAGTCCTTAAGAGCCAAGGGTCCCAGACACCATAGACCTGGAGGCTGTAACATTAGCTGCTGTCCAGAGCTGAGAATCCTGACTTGCTAACCCTGCATGAGAACTATAACACTCATCATAGGTATAAGGATCCTAGTACCTGAGGCTTGTATGCAAGCTGCAACACTAGAGGGCGCCACCTGCTGCTGGTCTGGCTGTCTACTGCCACCATTTACTACTATCACAACTCAAACATTACTAAAGCTGCCCTGTACCAGCACTGCAAGAGCATCTCCTCCCCTACTTCTACCCAGCCAGCTGATAGGTAACTTTGTGAACTCAAAAAACTTCAGTAAGTTGTGGTCAAAATGTTCCCAATAGCACAGGAAAATATCACAATAAAGGAGTTGAATTTATATACTTATCACATGGAACGAAGATCAGAATTAACACAGAAATAAGTCTATAACATGAAAAATATGCTGGAGAAACATCCTCAAAATGCAGAGGTTAAAAAGAAGTTGAAACAAAGATAATAGTGGTTGGTTTCTATTTCCTCCTGGAGATGAATGGAGTGGAGATGAGAGGGAAATAAAAGGCACTGAGTTCTTCAGTATTTTAAAACATTAAAAGTGTTTGCTGATTGCTTCAAAAAGTCTAAAGCGATGATTGAAAACCGCAATGATGAGAAGAGTTAGTTAGGCAGGAATTATAAATATCCGAATCATGGTAGGTGAAAATGACCAAGTTGTTGGGGATTGTGGCAAGTAGAACATATGCTGTGTGTAAATATCTCCAAAAGTCAAAAGTTATAACAAATGTGCAAGCTGGGTGTAGTGGCGCACACTTGTGATCCCAGCAGCTTGGGAGGCAGAGGCAGGAGGATCAAAAGTTCCAGGTCAGAGGCAGCCTATGTATTTCAGCGAGATCCTGTCTCAAGATTAAAAAACAAAACAAAACAAAATGGGCTGAGGGTGCGGCAACTCGATTGGGGGACTGCAAACTCGAGTACTTGCGAAGTATGTGCAAGCCCCTGGCTTCAACCTCCAAGTACTGCAAAAACAAATAAATATGCAGGCAAAAAAAGCATGCATAGCTGTGTTGGGCTTACTGTCTGCCATTCCGTAACCCCAGGCCAATACTTCTTAAGTTTCTTTGTCTTTTCTTTTTCTCTTCCTCCCTCCCTTCCTCCCTTCCTTCTTTCTTCCCCTTCCCTTCCCCTCCCTTTCCCTTCTCTTCCCTTTCCTTTCCCTCCCTCCCTTCCTTCCTTTTCTCTCTCTCACACACACACCATATGTAGCGCCATCATTTCTAAAATGGTGAGTTATTGAGTTGATTTTAATACATGCATGTATACATTATAAGCCTCCTAAAATATCAGTTTGAAAACAAGAGGCAGATGATGCAGAAGATGATGGCAGCTTTTAAAAGCCAAGTTCATGGATAACTGAAACAGAAACAATTTCCCTGGCAGGTTCTTTTTAACTGAACTTTAGTTTTGTATCATAGAGGCAAAATATGAAAGAATGTATGGAGCTCAACTCATATAGCGCTTCATGATTTATCAGTTGTAGTTTAACCAGAAAGGAAGAATATGAAAAGAACTTAAAGGACTTCATGCAAAACAAATTAGCTGTAGCCAATAAGTGGGGTGGGGTGGGGAGGATAAGGATTGCAAACTCAAACAAATGGAAAAAAGTTAGTAACTGTGATAAACACCGAACACAATGTTGATTCCCAAACCATCTCCATTTGAAATGAATGGACTTGGAGTGCCCAGTATCACAAAGACTATTGAAAGGGCTCAGTGACCCACACCTAAAGGAATACAGGTAATCTCTTACAGTTTCATCCACTGACTATGAAAATTGTAGCTAAGATTTTGACAAGGACAGGATAGGAATTTTCTACATCAAAATCTCTGGTAGATCCTAAAATGTAAGCCAGCTAAGTTGTTCACTAAAGGGGAAACCATTGATTATTGATATCCGTTTTGGGATGGGCAACCTCAGCATTCTGATAAGTGTGACTAATCCTCTGGACCGTATGGAAAGACAAGACATGGATTATTTTGTCTTTTTTGGGTCTGCAGTGGAAATCATAGTTATTTCTCTCCCTTACATGACAGTTTTGGACAGGATCAGATATTGTGCATTTTCATCCCCTACACAATTAGGCTACTGTGACAGCCTACAATTTACACACACCCCTTGAAAATTTTTCAGATGTCACGGAGAGCCTGAGCAAAGGATCATCATAGTTACACTTAGAAAACTCTCTTTCAAAATATTAGGTAGAAACTCTTGATCACATATTTTAATCTCTGTTCATCAAAATCAACCTACATGGAAAACACGAAATCTGCTAAATGAAACCATCAAATGAAGATAGTCACTTTGTTGGGTTTGATGAAGTCATCATACTTATTTAAGAAGTACAACAGAAATAAAGAAGGTAGCCTGTTCAGAATTTCCTCCTAGAAGAGTAAATTCATTCATCAACATAAACAGAGTTCAGTCTCAAGTAAATAAAATCTGAAATTTTGACAGCTACCAATGCTGTTTTGTTGTAATTGGGAAAGAATAAGCAATTTTAGCAAGCTAAGAAATAACTATGAAAGCCTAAGAAAACATAAAATGGCATTATAAATCTCTACATATCTGTAATCCCTGCAATCCAAAGTGTGAGGCTTGGTAGATGCTGGGGGCTCAAATTCAGCTGAATCTTCATTCTTTAGTAACTGCCACCCTAGAGTCCAATCCTCAACCAGAGCCCATCCCCTTGACTAGCCCTGCCAGTTTTTCTCTTTCTTCTGAAATCATGATTTGATTATTTTAAAGATAAAGCTTTTCAGTGCTTGTAATCTGAGTCACTGTTTGTGCTTCCTCTGTACATTTAGGGAAGTGATGCTTTATTTTATTTCTGTTCACATCATGGTGGTTATCATCATGGCATCCATCATCATATCCTCTCTAAATTATTTTTATGAATCTCAAGTCCCTAATCTGACTCTCCGCCACCTCACTCTCCACCCAGACCAATGATCTTTCTTCCTGGTGGCACTTTATGTTCCTGGTTTCAGCAGAAATCATATCCATTTCCTTCAATTCTCCACCCCACCATGCACATTTCTGAAAGAATGTAGCTATGTCTTTTAATCTTTACACTCTTCATAGTGACTGGAAAGAGGCTCATACATAAAGAATGCTGAATAAATGTTGACTATGAATGCACATTTGATAAATATCTTCCCTTGCAATATAAGATGGGAACTTTTAAAATAATATTTTAATGATTATTTTGGTAAGGCCCTCCCTTGCTCACAACTGGTTTATGAGTTCTCTCCAAAATTTCCTGATTCTCAAACTTCAGTTTTATAGAGAACATCAAGCCTAGTGGGGGAGAGATTATGATTTTTCTGCTAGAACTTTTGTACCCTGAAAAAAAGAGTGGTCTGGTGATTTGGACATGAAAGAGTGCATTGAATTTCAGATCAATCACTATAAGGCAATATATCCTGGTGTTTCATGACATTTAGGAACGCTGATAACTTGCTTAAAAAATCATTTCCATTCTTTCCTCTGGGAACTGGAAAAACCGGTATTCTTGGACTAGATTGAGCTGATAGATGTCTCTCAGTTCCTTCCTAAAGCCCAGGCCATGTTCTTCACCAACAAAACTGAGGAATTGGGCAATACTGGTAGAAGGCAATTCAAAAGGTATCATTAGGATAATTGTTCTGGGACCATCTCTGCTCTGACCGGTGAATGGGGGCTCAGAGCACAGCTGAGTTAAGTGAAAGGGATTTCAAAAAACCTTCTCAATCGTTCTTTTAGAGCTACATGTCCTACATGTCCTGGTACCACTTTGTTAGCCTCAGCCTACAGTAGTGGGGTGAACATACGGGGACTCAGAGCAGGGGCGGCTTCAAAGTTAGGCTCACGCTTCTGACTCTAACAGGAAGCTGCCCAGTACGTGGGTTGCTTAGAGCCAGGCAGGGAACGGTGATCGCCTGTAGATGGCAGCAGAGTCCCAAGAGTACCTTGGCATTGACTGCTAGCCTGCTATATATATATAAAAGCTACATTATTGAATTCATTCTGACCTACTTTTCTGATTTGCTGATGAGTCAATTATCACCAATTCATTAATGTATACTTATTGAGATTTTCAGGGTTCCAGGCTCTGTGAACCAGTGTCTCCAAGGCTAAACAGTGAATGATTTTCTCCTTTCCCTCCCTGGATCCTCTTTACCTGCTATTCCTTTACTCACTTCTCCTGGCTCCTTTTTGCTTACCTTTATGTCTCAGCTATTTGTTTCTTCATCCAAGATGGCTTCCAGGATGTCTACAGTCTTGTTTAGCAACATACACTGCCGCCCATCATTTTCTCTCTGTGCCTCTTTGTCTATCTCAATTTCTTGGTGGCTTTCCATGGATACAGTCTCAGCCTCTTTTCATGTTCATATTAATGTCATTCATTCACATAGTTTAACATTTTACCTCAAGCGGGACAAAACCTAAATGTACAGTTTTATACTATCTTATAACATTATAGTCTGAGCATTTGGTGACACTATTACATATGTTTTCATAAATGTAACTTATAGTGGCTGCATAGTACTTGTAAGAACTATTATAAAAGGTCCCTGGCTGACTTTAGTTCCAGGAAATATGTCTATAAATGGATTCTGGGGGAGGCAGCAGAGTATTTTGAAGTTACCTTGGAAAGGATGTTGTATCAAGATGACAGATGGAACACAGACACCTACCTTCTCCCTGTCCACATTCCTAGAAATGATAGAGGAGATGATTTCTTTAAAATGAGTAAGTCATACCAATCTGGGAGAAATAAAAGGATGGCTCTCAGAAGAGAACAGAAATACAGAATCCTGTAAAGCCAGAAAGCATGTGCAAGACCGTAGAGACAGGCAGGGGCGATTTCGCTAGCCTGGTGCAAAAAGAAGGATGGTTGTTGAGGAGCAGCTGAGTGAGCTGGCCTGTGCCTCTTCTTCCTGTGCCAAGCAGGGTATAGAGGAGTAGTTTGCCTCAAGGAGTCGTGAGTGCAGAAAGCAAAGCACTCAGTCCTTTGGTAACTAGTGACTGTGGAGGTGGGGAAACTCGAACAAATTTGAAATAACTTTTGGAGCCTGTAGGATCAAAGATGGTGTGGCTGTGTGTGCTCTATTAGTTTTCTATTGCTGGATAACAGGATCACCTCACACAGTGTTGTAAAACAGTGCCCAGTTACTATCTCAGTTTCTGTGGGGGTTACGATCCTGGGTATCACTTTGCTGGGGGCTCTGCTTCATGATGTCTGCTGGGGTTGCGGTCTCATCCCAAGGTCTGATTGCTGAAGGGGCCTCTTACAAGTTCATATGGTTGTTGGTGGAATTCAGCATCCTGCAGCCTGTTGCACTAAGGGCCTCAGTTGTTGCTGCTGTCGTTGTTATTGTTGTTATCTTTGGCTACGGACTGGGTGCTGGCTCCAGTTTCTTCTCCTGTGACTCCGTGCAGCAGGGTTACTTGCTTCATCAAAACTAGCAAGAGAGAAACCTCTCAATAGGACAGATGCTACAGTCTTATGCAATGTGACCACAGAAGTGACATCCTGTCACTTCACCATTTTTCGTTCATTACAGGCAAGTTATAGACCCTTTATATACCTATGGGAGAGTATTCCTCAAGGGTCTGGATGCCAAGCTGCTGGAATCATGAGGATCACCTTACAGTCTGTTCCACCTCAGGAAAGAAAGTGTCAAAAATAAACCTAATTTTTCCCCTGGGCAATTGATTGAATTCCAGTCCATAAAGGACCAGGACTCAAAGTATCTCGATTTTAGGCTCAAATCAGCATTGACAATGCAACTTTGGATACTTCGTTTTCTTTTCTGTACCTCACTTTCCTCATGTATAAAATGAGGAGGGAATTGAACTGTCATTTCCTTCAGCTGTAACATTCAAGATTTCTTACATCATTAAAGAACCCCAGCCAGGTGCCCTGGCACATGCCTGTAATACCAGAGACCTAGGAGGCTGAGGCAGGAGGATCATGAGTTCAAGGCCAGAGGCAGCATGCACATCTTAGCGAGATCCTGTCTCAAAATACAAAGTAAAAAAGGGGTTGGAGGTATAGCTCAGTGCAACAGTGCTTGCTTAGCAAGTGTGAAGTCCTATGTTCAAACCCTGAATAATAAAAGAACAAGCAAACAAAAACCAACTAAGCAATCAAACAAATAACAGAAACTACATTATCTTTCCATTCTTGAACTATATTTTCTCATAATTTTCTCCCCTTTTTATAACTATCTGTGGAGGATTGTTGTTGTTAAGTGCCATTGAGTCAGGTCCAACTCATAGTGACCTTGTGTACAACAAAACCAAGCACTACCCAACACTGTGCCATGCACACAATCTTTTCTATGCTTAAGCCCGTTGTTGTAGCCACTGTGTCAATCCATCTAATAGAGGGTTTTCCTTTTTTTCACTGACCCTGCATTCTTCCAAACATGATGTCCTTCTTCAGAGCTTGGTCCCACCTAACAACATATCCCAAATACCTGAGACACGGTCTAGCCATCCTTGCTTCCAACTCTGGTTGCACTGCTTCTAGGATAGATCTATTAGTTCTTTTGGCAGTCCATAGAATATAGTCTATGGTTATTATTTCTTTTTATCATTGATATAATTCTTAATCATTTGCATCACAGATTCTCTTTTTTTCCTCTTTTACCATCTTTTTTTTTTCCTCAAAAATCATCAATAAACTGTTTTTTTTGCCAAATTCACTGAAGTGATCTCATCTCCACCCTCACTTCTATTGTGGTATCGAGAAACGTGGCTTGCTTAACCCTCACAGTCTCTACTTTCATGGCTCCTGGTTAGCCCTATTGCCTTCTCTTGCTCCATCTCTGACCTTGTTTTCTATCCTCTCTGATGTCTCTTGTTCCTTATACACCTAAAACACAGGCAGCCCTAATGTTCTCCACCTTTTCTTTAATCTGCTGGATCTTATTTATCAACACTGCTTCAAGTATTACCTCAAGGAAGATGACATCCTGATCCTTATGTCTAGATTTTTTCCTTCTAAACTATTTTTCTTTATTTCCAAGTATTTATTTATTCTTTGCACAAGTGACCCGAGAACATTATAGTCCTTCTCTTAAATTCTCTATTGTTGTTAACAGAATCATGTTTTACCCAGGTACCAGGAGAGATTCTTTGGATTTCTTTCTTTCCTTTTTGGCTGACATCTAATTCATTGATAACTAAGTCCTGAATAATCTTCTTCAACAGTTTTACTCAAAGTTTTCTTCCTATTCTGATTTTTATTGCCACCAGCTTAACTCAGATTCTTGATTATTTCTTGAATTGCTGATTGTAACAGAAAATGAATCAAAGGTTTTCACCTCATGATGTTTTGCTACATTAGGCCAGTTCTGTGCTGTGGTTTAACTCAGTTGGTAGAATGCCCCTCTGTGGTCTCTGAGGCCCTGGGTTTGATCCCCAGCACTGAAAAAACGGGAAGGATGTGGCAATCCACTAGTGAAGCAATCCCAAAACAATCAGCCATTGAAACCCTTATGAGGGTTGCTGTCTGACTTGACAGCACCTAACAATTGTTGTTGTTGTTTTTAGGTGCCATCGAGTCGGTATCCGACTCATAACGACCCTCATAGGGTTTTCAATGGCTGACTGTTTCGGAATTACCTTGGGAGTAGACTGCCAGGCCCTTCTCCCATTTTTGGGGTGCTGGGAATTGAACTCGGGACCTCAGAGACTGCAACACAGCCCTCTACCAACTGAGCTAAATCCTATCGCACCTAACAATAAGCCACTTTTAATCACATCATTGCTTCAGTTAAATCTTTTAGTAACTATTTTTTATCTATGTCTCACACCGGTTCTGCATGTAAGTCCATCCCATTTTTAACTCTGGTACTTATTTGCCTGCAACCAAACCACCGTGGCATCTGATCCTGTCAGATCGCTGAAGCTAAGCAGTGTGGGGCCTAGTTAGTACTTGGATGGGAGACTGCCTGAGAATACTGGGTGGTGTAGGCTTGGGAGAAGGACCTGGGAGCCCACTCTCAAAATATAATGTAGCATTGAAAAGCCTATGAATAGCAGAGAAGCACTGACAATAGTGTTGGGCATGACACAGTGTCAGGTAGTGTTTCATTTGTTGTACATAAGGTTGCTGTTAGTCAGTCCTGACTTGACGGCATCTAACAAGAACAACAACTCATTTGCCAAAAATCTCTCTTTATCTTTCCTATTTCTTCTCAGTCATTTATTTAAAGGGTCAATGTACCAATCCTCAAACAAACCCAGTCCTTTCTGTTCTGTTGTTTCTTCTTCTAAATACCTTTATTTCCCCTCCACCTGTTGAACCCATGTATTGGTCAGACACAAGATACTGGAGATACAGTGGTGGATAAGACATACAAAATGCCTCATTCCAGGCCAGTCTAGTGGGGAGGAAGGACACTGAGGAAGGAGAGCATCAGGGCTGTATGGTAGGAAGGAAAGGTGAGCACTGTGAGGCGAGGTTGGATGTTTAGATAGCAATAAGACTCTGGTAAGAATTTTTCCCTTCCCCTCTCCCCAAGAACCAGAGGAAGTCATTGAAACCTTTTTTAAACTAGAGTAAAATACATTTTATGGTGAAAAGGTCACAGTGGCTGATATTTAGGAATAACCTTGTAGAGGAGTAAAAGGTATTTAACTAGTAATACCTGGGAGAAGGAAACCAGTGAGGAGGGTGTGGGAGGACTCCAAGGCAGCAATGATGGTGGTTTGGTCAGGTAACAGCAGTTGGAATAGAGAAGGCTAGTGGATTTGAGATATATGTTTGAGGAAGAGCTGACTGGACTTTGTGACAGATTGGATGAAAATATTATGATGAAGAAAGAATTTAAGTTTTCATTCTATGCAACTAGATGAATGTGTTATTTACTGGGATGGGAAAGGTTGAAGAAGGAATAGATGTCTAGGGGAAAATTAGGATGGTTTTGACATGTTAACATCATTTATATATAGTAGTATTATTCATTATTGTGAGGTGCTATCAGGTATGTGTCCAACTCATACTTACAACAGGCGAAACTATTGTAAATGCTTCTTTGCTATTCATAGGATTTTAAATGGTGGATTGTTTTTTGGGAGTGGGTTGCCAGATCCTTTTCCCAAGCTGATAGCACCTGGTGCTCCCAGGTGTTCTCCCATCCAAGTACTAACCATGCCTTACCCTGCTTAGCTTCCTAGATCTGACAGGATTGGATACCACAGTGATATGACTGGAGGCTTCACTTACTTAGGTTTATTCCCAGGTATTTTATTTGTTTTGAAGGTATTGTGAATGGAATTATTTCCTGGTTTCTTTCTCTGCCCGGTTTTTATTAGTATACAGAAAAGCTACTGATTTACTATGTTGATTTTATATCCTTCTACTTAACTGAACGTGTTTATCTGCTCTAAGAGTTTTTCTGGTGGAGTTTTTAAAGTATAGAATCATGTCCTCTGCAAACAGACTTCTGTTCCTTCTTCTGTTCCTATTTGTATCCCTTTTATTTCTTTCTCTTGTCTTACTGCAGTGGCTAATAGTTCAGTTGCAGAGACAATGGACATCCTTGTCTTGTTCCTGAGTTTACGGGAAATGTTTCCAGTTTCCACTCATTTATTATGTTGACTGTAGATTTTTCATACATTCCCTTTATTAGGCTGAGGTATGTACCTTCAATTCCTAATCTCTTCAAGGATATTTATCATATAAGGATGTTGGACTTTATTGAAAGCCTTTTCTGCATCTTTTGATAGAATCAAGTGGTTTCTGTTTCCAAGTCTATTTATATGCTGTATTATGTTTGTCTTGCACCTGTTGAACTAGCATTGCATTCCAGGAATGAAACCAACTTTGATCATAGTGTTTGATCTTCTTAATGTGTTGTTAGAATTGATTGCAAGTATTTCATTAAAGATTTTTGCATCTAGATTCATCTGGCAAGTTGTTCTACGGTTTTTCTTTTTTGATGCTTCCTTAGCTGGTTTTGGTATTAGAGTAATACTGGCTTCATAGAATGAGTGTGGTAGTGTTCCTTTCATTTGTATTTTAGGTAATAATTTCAGAAGCATTACTGTTAATTATTTTTTAAAGGTCTTATAGAATTCAGCAATGAAATCATCTGGTTCTGGGCTCTTCTTTGTAGGGAGACTCTTTAATACTGCTTTGATCTTTCTGCTCATTATAGGTCTGTTGTTTATATTCTCTTGATTTAAATATGTCAGTCATATTTATGTAGGAATTTACCCATCTCATCTAAATTTTCCAGTTTTTTGGAATATAATTTTTCAGAAATATTCTGTAATGAGTCTCTGGATTTCATTGGTATCTGTTGCAATGTTCTCTTTTTATTTATAACTTTCTTAATTTGAGTCTTCTTTCTCTTTCTTTTGGTTAATCTGTCTATGGATTTTTCAATCTTATTTATATTTTCAAAGAACCAGCTCTTTGTTTCATCAGTTCTTTATATGGTTCTTTTATTCTCCATTTCCTTAATCCTACTCTGATCTTTACTATTTCTTTTCATGTACTCTTTTTGGGTTTTGTTCATTCTTCTTTTATGAAGAGCTTGAGATGCATAATTATTTGTTTGAGCCCATTCTGATTTTTTGATGTAGGCACTCATAGCTATAAACTTCCCTCTTGGAACTGCCTTTGCTATATCCCATAACTCCTGGTAGGTTGTGTTTTCATTTTCATTTGGTTCTAAGAATTTTTAAATTTCCTCTCTGATTGTCTTCAAGTACTCACTGGTCATTTAAGAGTGTATTTTTCATTCTCCACATATTTGTGTAGTTTCTGTAATTTCTCTTGCTGTTCATTTCTACATTTATTCCATTATGGTCTAAAAAGATATATAAAATTATTTCAAATTTTCTGTGTTTGTTAAAACTTGATTTATGGCCTAAAATGTGATCTATTTTAGAGAAAGTTTGATGGGCTGCTGAAAAGAATGTGTATTCTGTAGCTTATGATGGAATATTCTGTATATTTCTGTTAAGTCCATTTGATCTATTGTGGTGTTTAACTTTGTTTATTTTTTATTAATTTTTTTCTGGATGTTCTATTTATTCATGACAGTGGGGTATTGAAGTCATCCACTATTATTGTATCTGGATCTCTCTCTCTCTCTAGTAGTTCTTTTTTTAAATGAAGT
Organism: Pedetes capensis; assembly: GCA_007922755.1. NCBI lineage: Eukaryota > Metazoa > Chordata > Mammalia > Rodentia > Pedetidae > Pedetes > Pedetes capensis. The sequence goes on along the minus strand of VMDO01010634.1, from coordinate 58,476 downwards.
GGGTGCACTGATGTTTGGTGCATATATATTTATAATAGTTTTACCTTCTCTATCAATTGCTCCCTTTATTAATATATAATGACCCTCTTTATCTCTTCGGATTAGTTTTAACTTGACGTGTACTTTGATGTAAGGATAGTTACTGTTCCTTTTTATGACTTCCACTTGATTGATATATCAGTTTCTATCCTTTCATTTTCAGTCTGTGGGTGTCCATACCCATGAGAAGTGTTTCTTAAAGACCACAAATTGTAAGAGCTTTTTTCTTTAGTCCAGTTTACTAACCTATGTCTTTTATTTGGAGAGTTAAGATCATTTATGTTTAGAGTTATTTTTGAGAGAGGTTTGTTCATTATAATTATGTTGAGTGTTTTCCTGGTTGGTTCATATACTATTCATTCTTTTCTTTCTCCCTTATTTATACTCAGGATTTACTGATTTCTAAAGTTAGACATGACTGATTCTTTCCTACTTCTCTTTAGTGTGTCTGTTCCTCCCATAAGATTTATTCTTTCCTTTGCTCTCATGGTGGAGACTGCCTTTCTTTCTCCTGTGTGTGTGTGATTCCCTAATTATCTTCTGCAGTGCCAGGGAGGTGGTCTTGTATTGTTTTACTTTATGCTTACCTTGGAGTGTCTTTATTTCTACATCAAATTTAAATAACTTTGATAGATATAATAATGTTTGTTGGCAATTATTTACTTTCAGGGCTTTAGATATATCATTCCATCCCTCCCTAGATTTCAGAGTTTGTGCTGAGAGGTCTGATATATTACTGATAGGTTTTTCATTATACATGAGTTGATCTTTTTCTCTCATAGCTTTTAATATTATTTCTTTGTTCTCAAATCTTAGTATTTTAATTATTATGTGTCATGTGGAGGTTCTTTTCTGGTTAGTAGTCTACTGATGATGATTTCCACTGTACTTTTATTTGATTTAGTGAGTTCTTCATTTTCAACATTCCTATTCTTTTTTTTTTTTTTTCAAAATCTCAATTTCTGAGCTGTATTTTTTGGTGTTCTAAATGCTATTTATTTATTTATTTATTTATTTATTTATTTTTGTGGCACTGGCAGTTGAACCCAAGGCCTCATGCTTGCATCCTCTGCAAGTGCTGGACCACTGAGCTGCACCCTCAGCCCAATTTTTTTTTTTTTTTTTTTACTTTTTGAGACAGGGTCTCACTAAGTTACACAGACTACCTCTGGTCTTGAACTTATGATCCTCCTGCGTCCGCCTCCTGAGCCACTGGGATTATAGGCGTGTGCCACTGCACCCAGATCTAAATGCCTTTTGTGGTTGGATGACCATTTCTTTCACCAGATTTGGAAAATTTTCTGATATAATTTCACTGAATAAGTTTTCTATGCTTTTAGGTTTTATCTCAGCTTCTTTTCCTACTCCATGCTTTCTTAGGTTTGTTCTCTTGAATATATCCTGAAGTTCTTGAATATTGTCGTCATATTCTTTTAGTTTTTTGTTTTTTTTTTGGTATTGAGAGCTGAATCCAGGACCTCACACTTGCATGCTTTGAAAGTGCTATACCACTGAGCTGCACACCCAGCCTATTTTTTAAAACTTTTTGAGACAGGGTCTCGTTAAATTATGGAGGCCTCCTCAGGTCTCAAACTTGCAATCCTCCTGCTTCTGCCTCCTGAGTTGCTGGGATTACTCACATGCACCACTGTGCCTGGCTGTTCTTTTAGTGTTTTCTTTGTTTACATCTGAATGTAGTATTTCCTCCACCTTATTTTCCATCCCTGATAGTCTATATTCTACTTCATGTAGTCTACTGATGATGATTTCCACTGTATTTTTATTTGATTTAGTGAGTTCTTCATTTTCAACATTCCTGTTCTTTTTTTTTTTTTTTTTCAAAATCTCAATTTCTGAGCTGCATTTTTCTTCCATTTTGCTAAAGTTTTCTTCTACATTGGTGACATTCCTACCTAGGTCCTGTATTGATTTCCTTACTTCATTTATTTGCTTATTTGTATCCTCTTTGAAGTCACTGATCATTTTTATAGTAAACTTTTAAATTCTTTGCCTGACATTTCTACTGCTTCAATATCTTTGGATTCAGAGTTAGAGAATCATAGTCGCTTGGAGGAGATGCATTACCTTGCTTTTTCATGTTTCTTTTGTTTCTGATTTGTGACTTGTGCATTTGTTATGGGTGGATAGCACTTCTTATTTTGAGGGTCTTCTTAGTGAGCAACTTTTTCTTGAGATCACAATTTCCAGTACTATTCCCAGAGTGACTACAGTAGCTATAATACCTGATCAAACTAGGCATAGAATACACTTAAAATCACTTAAAGCCAAGTACTGCACCATCAATGCCCATAGGATAAAGAAGGGCAGCAATAATACAGAATAAGCTATGAAGTTAAAACATTTAGGGTGAAAGTATATTATTTGTCTGAAGTAAGAAAGGGAGCAGAGAAAAGGGTGACAGAATTATGTCTCAAAGGTGAAGTAAAAGAAAGGAAAAAAGAATGTCTAGAAAGGAAATGAATGTTAGGAAGAGGGAGGGAAAGGAACTAAAGATAAAACAAAATCATGAGGAAGAAAAAGGGATATAAACATAATTAGGTAAACACAAGCAGAGCAAAAAAGTTGTAAATCTAAAAGATTTAAAGTATAGCAAATAAAAAAAAAGATACAGACAGGAAAGATAAAAAAACTAAAAAGGAAAAAGATAAAAATTACATTAGAAAAAAAGGGATATGAAGAAATTAAAATTAACAATGAAAGCAGGGAAGAATAGAAAAAGAAAAAAAAAGAAAGAGAAAAGAACCAGACACCAACTTGGTCTCCTGCAACCCTAACATCTCTGGGAGCTGAGGCAGGAGGATCTTATGCCCCTAGCCAGAGGCAGCCTAAGCAACTCATTGTGACCCTGCCTCCAAGTAAAAATCAGGCAAAGGCTGGAGGTAGTGCACAGTGGCAAAGTGCTTACCAAATGCAAAGCCCTGGGTTCAATCCCCAGCACAGTAGTAATATAGAAAGAGGAAAGAAGAAGCAAAAGCAGAAGCAGAAGCAGAAGCAGAAGAAGAGGAGGAAGAAGAAGAAGGAGGAGGAGGGGGAGGAGGAGAAGGAGAAGGAGAAGGAGGAGAAGGAGAAGGAGAGGAAGAGGAAGAGGAAGAGGAGGAGGAGGAGGAGGAGGAGGAGGAAGAAGAAGAAGAAGAAGAAGAAGAAGAAGAAGAAGAAGAAGAAGAAGAAGAAGAAGAAGAAGAACAAGAACGACAACAACAACAACAACAACAACAGCAACAACATCTGGAGGGGTGTTTTTTCCTGTGGCATTTAGTGATAGAATCTGTTAGGTAGAGATGATGGTTAGTTGAGGACAGAGTCATTTTATCTGACAGTCTTGGTAGTTCCCTTCAAGAGATGGAGTCATCTCCTCTCCCTGGAGCTTGCTTCTGAGCAATGTTCCCAAACCTCTTCTTCCTTCAACCTCTCAGTGCATCGTGTCCTATATCCTCCTGCACTATAATTGCCTGGTGCTGCTGTGTAGCATACTGGGATTGTGGTAGGTCACACCTAGACTCTCTATAGGTGATAATTCCTTGTTTTCTGGACCCCTGGGTAATTCAACTTCATACAATAGGTTCCTTCTCAAAATGGCACTGAATCATGGGTCTCTAAGGCGAGGAGTGTGGGAAAGAGAGCCACTTCTCCAATGTTGAGCCCCCCAGTCAGGGAGAGCCACTGTCTGACCCAATCTCTGGACAAGTTCAAGGTTTCAGTGTTTGTGGGCTTGTCCTGTGGGACCGTCAGTCTGATGTCCAGGGCTGTCTGGCTTACCTCTCTGGCTGAGGGCTTCCTACTCCCATAGGAAGCAGCATCTAGAGATGTGTCTTTCTCAGTCTCTGCAGCTGTTCAGCTCTTTTCTGTAACCTAGAGCCATCTCACAATCTCCTCTGTAATTTCTGTTCTCCTCAAGACTTTCTTTCTTTGGAAAAGAGTCCATTCCATCATATTCTAAATCCTTTGTTTTACACATCACATGGAGGCTGACTTTAATCTGCTATTTTAAACCAGAAGTCAGATCTCCTATTCTAGACTTTATATTTCCCTTCACAATTTATAATTTAATTACTTTAATTTCCATCTTTTAATATTGATATATTCTTTACAGCTTGTTGTAGTTATACTTATCTTTGAACATTTTAACTTTTTTTTTTTTTTTGCTTTTTTGGTAGTGGGGTGCTGAACTCAGGATCTTGTGCATACTTTGCAAGCCCTTTGCCACTGAGCTGCATCCACAGCCCCCTTTTTATTTTTCAGTGGAGACAGGGTCTCCATAAGTTACACAGGCTGCCTCTGGCCTTAAATCTGTGATCTTCCTGCCCCTGCCTCCCGAATTGCTGGGATTACAGGTGGGCACCACTATACCTGGCTTGATCATTTTCAGTTTTAACCATCCTATTAGAGATTTGAAAATTTATACATAACTGTTACAGAAGTGGAGAATTCTGATTTTGAGTGTGAACTTACCCCAACTGAATTTCATAGTTTTATTTGCTTTCATCACAGTAATTGTCATCCTTTCAATTTTTGTTGACACATTCATTTAGTATGTCCTTTAAAGCTGATCTAGTAGTGATAAATTCTCTCAGCTTTTGCTTGTGTGGGAAGGGCTTTATTTCTCCTTCATTTATGAAAGATAGCTTTGCTGGGTATATAGTATTCTTGGCTGGCTTGCTCTTTCTTTCTTTCTTTCTTTCTTTCTTTCTTCTTTCTTTTTTCTTTTAATACTCTGAATATATCATCCCATTCCCTCCTGTCTTGAAAGATTTCTGCTAAGAAATCTATTGGATTTCTAGTTAATTTTTTCTTTTATATAACTTGACATTTTTTCTATTGCTGATTTTAGTGTTCTATCTTTATCTTTCACTTTTGGAAGCTTGATTGTGCCTTGGAGAAGACCTCTTTGGGTTGATTCTAACTGAGGCTTTGAGTTTCTGAATGTCCATATCTCTCCCAATACTTGGAATATTTTCAGCTATTATTTCATTAAATTGCCTTTCTCTGTCTTTTTTCCCTTTGAGACATCCATAATGCAAACACTTGTTGGCTTATGCTGTCCCATATATCCTATAGATCTTTTTGCTCCTTTTTATTACTTTTTTCTTCTTTCTCCTGTAACTATTCTTCCTACTGCTTGATTTACTCTGCTGTTGAAACTCTCAATTGTGTTTTCTATTACATTAATTGAGGTTTAACTCCAAGATTTATTTCTTAAAAAAATGATGTCCATCTCCCTGTTGAATATTTTAGTCAGATCATGAATTATTTTCCTGTTTAATTGCTTTGCTGTATTTGCTTGTATCTCACTGAGTTTCCTTAGAATCATTATTTTGAATTACTTTTAATGCAATTTAAAAGTCTTCAGGGTCTGTTCCTGGAGAGCTGTTGTGGTTCTTTGGTGATGACCTGTTTCCTTGCTTTTGCATTCTTCTTTCCTTGCGTTCATTTCTGCATCTGTTGGAGCAGTTATCCCTTCAGATTTTATAGAGTGGGTTTCATACGGCAAGACTTTTGCCTATCGCTGGTTGTATGTTTGGTTCTAGGATGTGTGATGTGTGGCATAAAATAAAGCTCTGATCTTTCAAAGCCTGGAGATACTGTGCTGCTCGCTTCAGCATTCAAAACAAGCCTTTCCTGACTGATACGTTCTTCAAGAAAACCACACAGTGAATTGTACATCTAAGGCACCTCATAAGCCGAAGCTTTTTAAAGTTTAATGGCATATCAAATCAACATAGTAAAGTGGTTAAGAACATGCTTTGGAGCCAGGTGGCATGGCTTTGGAGCTCAGTTCTGCTGACTAGTAACCATGCGATCTTGGGCAATTTACTTAAAACCTTCTAGAACCAATTTTACACACACACATACACACACACTCTCCCCCCTCCTTTTTTTGCAGTACTGGGCAGCTGAACCCAGGGCCTCATGCCTACTTGTAAGTCATCTACCATTGAGCTGCACTCCCAGCCCTCTTTTTTCATTTTTTTTCATCTTGAGACAAGGTCTTGCTAAATCGTGCAGGCAGCCTCTGGCCTCAAACTTGGGATCATCTGTACTGCTTCCCAAGTCCCTAGGATTGCAAACATGTGCCACCATGCAAGGCTCCAATTTTCTTACAAAATATCAAAATTCTCACATCACATTATGAAAATTAAACAAATTGACATTTATCAAGTGCTTAGAAGAGTGCAAAGTAAGTCCCTTGTTGTTGTTAGGTGTCTTTGAGTTGTGTCCAAATCATAGAGATCCTCGTAGGATTTTCAATGGCTCATTGTTTTGGGATTGCCTCCGGAGTGGATTGTCATGTCCTTCTCCCAAAGTCCCTTTACTACTGTGTGTGTGTGTGTGTGTGTGTGTGTGTGTGTGTGTGTGTGTATGTTTCCATATACATACACATGTGGAAATATATAAATAACGAGTTCATGTAGTGTGTAGAGTAAGTAGAGCCTAGCACAGAGTAAACTCTCCATTAATATTTCTTATTATTTCTGATATTAAAATAAAAACAATTATTGAAAAATCATTAAACACTTGGCTGAGAATTTTCTCCAGGAAAGTCTAATAGGATATAGGAACATTAAAAAAAGCAAGGGAGAATCTATCTATCTATCTATCTATCTATCTATCTATCTATCATCTATCTATTCATGTTTTCTTCTGATTCGAGGTAACAATACCATCAGCCATTCAGGTGGGTTTTACCTCTAGGAAAACACCTGGATGCCTAGCTGTTACTCTCCCTTACTAATCAAATGAGAAGAGAGGGCAAGGGAATTGAAAAGACATACTAAGGCATTTTCTTTACTTAGTGCTATCACCCAGAGTAAAAGGAAGTAGGCCACCTGTGACTGAAGCTGAACTCTCCTGCCACTGAGAGATAAGCAGCTCAGGGCAGTTTCACGCAGTTGAGCATAGATGGTTTCCTTGAAATCTCATCAAAGATTTGCCCTGGGATTTAGCAGGATGGTTTATTCATGAAAATCACCTGAGATACTAAGTCAAAATGAAGATTTGAAAAGTCTAATGATGGTGGTGGGAGAGGAAAGCTCCTGGAATTTTGGATTTCAAACATGTTCTGTAAGGAGACTTTCTGCCTATTTATGTTTGAGAACCCATGTCCAGCCTTACAGTTCAGATGGAGTAACTGAAATACCACCACCAACTTGTGGTAGCATATTCAAATTACAGGTTCCCATGTTCTTGCATGGTAGAATCGGCAAAGTTAAAATTTTCAAGTAACCCACTCAACAGGCATATGGAATTCTTAGTTACTGCTGCCTTCTCCATCTAATCACAAGCACAGTTTTGAGTTTTCTGTATTATCTGATGTGGAGTCTGTATAATTCACACCCTTGAGGTATCAATGCTTCTTACTATTTTTGTTCTTTTCTCAAAAACTGAATTTGAAAATAATTTTTTGTCTTTTGATTTTTCTCTAACTATAAACTCTTATGGGACTGGGATTTAGTTCAGTTGGTAGAGCGCTGCACTGCAGTCTCTGAGGTCCCGAGTTCAATTCCCAGCACCACAAAAATGGGAGAAGGACTGGCAATCCACTCCTAAGTAAATCCTGAAACAGTCAGCCATTGAAAACCCTATGAGACCCACTCGACGGCACCGAACAACAACAACAACAATAAACTCTTATAACATGTAATAAATTTATAGAACCAAAGAAGCCATATCCATTTGTAATGCATTCTGCAGGCAACTCTTCTGTCAGAGAATCCAAAAGGGGCTGGATCTGAGACAGGTGCCTGATGGTTATAATTAGTTTTGCTATTGGACCCTATGACTGTCCATTAAGAAGGGAATGAACAAAAGGAAATTTTCATCCAAGAACTTTTTTTCTTTTACTTTCAGAGAATCCAGACTTTTATTTACTTATACAAAAGATTATCTCTTATACATTTGAATTGGAACAGATTCAGTTTTGCTAAGGTCAAATTCTTCTGATTACCTTCATTATAAGAAATGCTCACATAGTGCAAATAGCAGAAGGAAGTGCTACGTTTTAATATGGAACTTGCATTTTATACTTGATTATAACATTCCAGCTTGTTTTACTGAGAGTCAATAAGAACCAAGTGTGGCACAGCATGACTTTGAAACTGGGCATCTTTCCACTTAGCACCAGTATGGGAGCTCCACAACAAGACAGCTTGGCAATGTTTAAGATGATTTACAACTAAAGATTGCATGCTCTGTACGAAAATAAAATATGTGTTAACAAGGGAGATGCTCATAAATGAAACAGATGAAAAATTACTAGTAGATTGTCCCTAGCCATCTCATTATTGGTGCCCTTGCAGCCTCTGTAAAAAGACTCCTTCAGGTGGCTTTTTGTAGCAATGCTTTTGAAAATTTAAAAACAAAACAAAATACGGAGATGAAATTTATATCACACAGACAAGCCATTTAAAAGCAAATGGTTCCATGGTATATTTAGTATATTAATGATATTATGGAACTGCTACATCTACATAGTTTCAAATGATTTCCTTTATCCTAAAGGGGAAATCTATGCCCTTAAATCAGCTGGTATACCAGTATTTTGGGATGATTTGTGAGATGGATTTTAAGAGGTCTCTAGAACTTCAGTCTAATGTTTCAAAATGTTATCCCAGTGTCAAAATAACTCAGTAAATGGCTTTGTCTTGATTTGAAGAATTTACATTCTTGCCAAAGTTTTTTTAGCCTAGTTATGTCAGTGGGGAGGAGTTTACAAGCAGAGGATTTAGAGTCTCAAATGATGCAATCAGAACAGTAGTTAAATTATGGGACACTGATGAAGGAATTCAATCGCATGCCAAAGACCGTCGCTAGCTTTGAAGACAGGACGCATTCTTTTGCGAATAGAAAAGCCAACAAAAACGTACGCAATGAGTCTGTGCGTTTCTTTATATGCATTTCATTAGGAAATAATGGGATTGTTTATGCAAACTGGTGGGAAGATGCATGGACAGGCTCGTCACGCCCACCCACTTGAGGTATAAAAACCCTTGCCCAGGAAGAGACCTTCATTCCCCCTTGGGTAACTCGTTCTTCACAACCTATCCAAAGCCCTCTCAACTCCTGCCACCATGAATCGTAATTTCTGCTGTGGAAGCTACTTCCCTGGCTATCCTTGCTATGGAACCAACTTCCATGGGACCTTCAGGGCCACCCCCCTGAACTGCGTTGTGCCCCTGGGCACTCCCCTAAACTATGGGCACGGATGCAATCTCTACAGCTCCCGCAACTATTGCCTTGCTGGTTGTGGCAACAACAACGTGGGCGGTTGCTATGGTAGCAGCTTCTGCAGGCCGTGGGGCTCTGGCTCCGGCTTCGGCTACAGCACCTACTGATGGGTCAGTGGCTCTGGAGACCGCAGGAATCTCCACCGTCTATGTGCAAAGAACAACCCGAAGAGCAGCAATGAGTGACTTTCTGCCCGCTGACATCCTTGGGGTAGACCGGCTCCTGCTCTTTGATGATGCTGAACAAGTTACCCAGAACTCAGATGCCAAATGAATACGCATTGATAGCCAAAGAAAGCAAGATATAGTTTTTGGTTATACCTGAAATTTACCAGTGAAGCAGGCAGCTTGCTCGCCCGGGGTTGCTGGGCTCATGTGTTATTAACTTGTTCATCAGCATGGATGTTTTTCAAATCCGCTGGGGTACAGAGGGGATTTTACTGTTTGTCTCCTAATAAATCGATCTCATTCAGCACATATATTTTGTCCTGGTCATTTATTTCACTGTGTTTGTGCTTTTGGATTCATCAAACAATTTCAATGTCTAATGGTTGATTTTAACCACATTTTATTCTGATTTCAGACTGTACAACCAGGAAAGCGTGATATCGAACCATTTTTTTTTTTTTTTTTTACATTCAGATCTCAACCTCAAGTATTCCTTCAGGAATGTCCCCAATTTAATCTAAATATCCTGTAATTGTTGGTATTTCTCTATGTCTGTTAGAAACATTTTTTAGTTATTATTGAATATTAAGAAATAAATTTCCTTATGCCTCTCATTAGTGACCAGATTCTGTTTCCATTTTATTATTCCTTTCCTACTATTTATAATCTTGGTGCTGGTGAGATCTGAGCCTCACAGATTGTTGGAAGAATTACAACTAAATGGACTTAGTTATGAAACTCTATCTTTAGGAATTCCTGAGATTTGGTCAATAAAAGGAAATCAAATGCCAAAATTACATAGTATTTTTTTTCCCTTTAAAAATAGATGGGTTTTATTTTTCTCATTGTCTTCACCTCTAGTTATGAATATAGCTAGTAATACAAATGAAGCATGTAGTCTTTGAAATAATAGTTTCCATCAAGAGCACTTGATATGATATTTGGTCTGCATATAGAAAATGATCCTTGCCTTGCTTACAGAGAAATCTCTCCTTTATAGAAGCATGTTCATTCATGTATCAAGCATTTATTGCACTCTTGCCTGAAGAAGGTGCTCAATTAATTGTTCATTGACTTGACTTGTTAAATTTCTGCTTTATAGGTACAAAATATTGTATAGTCCATTGTAAATTTTATTTGTCCATGCATCAAGAGTAATTGGGCTCTGGCCACTGTGTTAAGAACTTTGAGGCTGGGAAAACAAGCAAATATTAGCTGTCCTGAAAAGCTAACCCTCTTTAAGAGAAAATTCACTCACTCAACAGATATTGATAACAGAGATACATCAATAAACACCGTCCTCAGATCTGGGGCATAGAGAAAAATAAAACACAGTCCTTGTTTTCAAGAGTTCAATACACCATATTTAATATTTAAAGATAATTTAATATATTCCTATGTTATAATAATTAATGGGTATAAATATTTACCCAAAGGTAGATATTACTTCGTCATTTCCTTCCCAACAGTCAATGTACAAACAGCCTGTGATCAGACATATGTGCACACACATGCAGACAAACACACACACTGTAAGCTTGTGTATAAGGGAGATTTGGGTATACAAATATGATCATGAGAATGAGAAGTAAGAGTTACATATCAAAACAAATCATGGTTATACAAAAGGGAAAAGAGTAGGGGTATCTGAAGATGAAACTGGCCATTATTGGCAAAAACTCCCATATGTAGACAGGAAGATCAATTGGTGGGGAGATCCCAGGCACATTGAGTACTGAGTGGGTAATCTGGGATTTCTATCAACTAAAATATCTAGACACTGTCAATTATGCAAGCTTTGTTGTGTTAGTTACTTTTCTTATATCTTTTATTATTGATATTCTGGTCTTCCAAAATCCAACCAGAACTGCCACTCAAACTCTGTCTACAACATTCAAGGACTTCTCTTGTCCACATCACCAAGCTCTTCCAATCTCTTCCCATAAGCATGTTATAAAAGCTTAAGAACTACCTGGTCAGGTTTTGACACAGCAACAACCCCACTCCTGGTACCACTTCTCTGTGTTAGTTATTTTTCTCATTGCAGTGACAAAGCACCTTACAGAAACAACTCATGGGAGGAAAGATTTATTCTGGATCACTGTTTAGAGGATCTCAGTCCATTATGATGGGAAGGTATGCATTGTTCCTGGCAGGAGGACCTGTGGCAGGAGACTTCACATCACAGCATCAGGAAGCAGACAGAGAACCAGAACTGGTGGCCTGTGTACAACCTTCAAAGGCTGCCTCCGGTGACCTACTTCTACTATCTAGGTCCCACCTCTCAAGGTTCTACAGCATCCCACTATAGGGATACCACGTGGGGACCTAGCATTCACATACATGACTTCTGGTAGGACATTTTAGATTCAAACCATAACAGTTGTCATAATAGTGTAAAGAAGATCTGTATGTCCAGAGTTATTAAATGTTTACATTTTGTTCCATTTATTCTTTTTTGTTAGGTGCTGCTGAGTCAGATCTGACTCATAGCAACCCTATGTACTACAGAACAAAACATTTCCTAGCACTGTGACATGCTCCGCACTGTGTTAGTGCTTCTCTGCTATTCATGGGGTTTTCAATGGTTGATTTCTTTGGGAGTGATTTGTCCAAATGAGTAAATATTAAGCAAGTGGCCAAAGTGAGTCTTGAGCCAGTATATCAAGGTAAAGTATTCCATTTCTGTCCATGTCAACTGTTCTGTCGCTAATAATAGAGGAAAAACATTAGCTATGTTTTCCAATTTGATCCTGATTAAAGTTATCAAGATCCTTCAGTATTTTCACAACTTGGCAAAATTTTTAATAATTATTAGTCCTCATTTTAAAACTCAGTACCAAGCCCTAAGATTTTCCCTTCTCATTATCTCTAAGACACAGTATAAGGTCTTTGTTCCTAGCATTTTCGTCTCAATTTACACTTTTCTCACTTTTTGCATTGGCCACTATACCAGATGTCTGTGTGTCTGGTATTCCTGGCAGTTCCTAATCTGTCCTCCCTATAGTAGACATAATAATCTTAAAAATGTAAATCAGATCATGTTATTTTCTTCCAGAAACTCTTTGGTGATTTTTAAAGTTTCTTATAATCTTCAGGAAAAAGATCAATTAGGACTCACAAGTTCACTCTTTTCTCTGGTGTCATTTCCTTCCTCTCCTTAACATGTTTTCCTTTTTCCTACAGTAGGGTTTCCCATAGTTCTTTGTTCCCTTCTGCCCTCTTCTTCTTCTAGTGAACTCCTACAGATCCTTCAAAAGGTCTCCATCAACTCCATGTACCTTCTCTCATTTTGTTTAAAGGCTCTTTGCTGACTTTATCATATTCATATTTCACAGTCAAAGTCTACAGGAATATACCTATAGTCAAACAAAGCTGGGAAGCAATGGAGACGGTACAACATAAGAAAGTGCAAGATGTCCTGATAGGAGGTGTTGGGACAGCCTTCTTATAGGATTAGAACTTGAATGAGGTGATCTGGAGACACTTAAGGGAGGCAGAGGACCCTTTTAGATTGGGTAACACATTCATTTCTTATTGTAGCTGTAACTAATTACCATAAATTTAGTTGCTTAAAACAACCCAAGGGCTGGGGTTTAGTGAAGTTGGTATAGTGGTCCTCTGTGCACTCTGAGGGCCTGGGTTCAATCCCCAGCCCCACCAAAAATGGGAGTGAGACCTGGCAGTCCACTCATAAAGCAATCTCAAAAACAATCAGCCTTTGAAAACCCTATGAATAGCAGACAAAGCATTGGCGTAATGCTTTGGCATGGCACAGTGTTGGGGAATTTTTCACACTCTTGCACATAGAGTTGCTATGAGTTGGAATTGATGGTACTTAACAAGAACAACAGCATCCTTTAGGTGTTGAGGCTGGGGTTTAGCTCAGTTGGCAGAGTGTTTGCTCTGTGTACTCTGAGACCCTGGGTTCAATCCTCAGCACTGAAAAAAATGGCAGAAGGAACTGACAGCCCACTCCTGAAATAATCCCAAAACAATCAGCCATCAAAAATCTTATGAATAGCAGGGAAGCACTGACATAGTGCTGGGCATGACATAGCGTTGGAGAGGGTTTTGTTCTTTGGTATGTAGGGTTGCTATGATTCAGACTGACTTGACGGCATCTAACAACAACAAAGCAACACAAATTCATCATCTTGAAATTATGGAGGTGAGGAATCCAATGATTATTGCTAGACTCAAATCAAGGTGTTAAGAGACTATATTCATTCTGGAGCCTTAGAGGAGAGTTATATACTTGCCTTTTCCAATTTCTAGAGGCTTCCCTATGTCTTTGGCTTAGGCCTTCTTCTTCAATGTTCAAAGATAGCAGTGATTAAATCTTCTCATCTCTCTCTAAGATTCTAATACTCTTTTGTCTTCCTCTTTCATTTACAAGGATCTCTGTGATTCCATCTGAGTCCCCTTGGTTCATGGTCCTCAATATTCTTGACAGTAGAGACAGATTTCATGTAAGTCTGTGAGACTGTCACTTCTCAATTATTTGTGTATTATAAAATTAAATTTTTATGTTGTCATCATTGTTGTTGTTGTTAGGCACCATCAAGCCAAGTCTGATTCATATTGATGGTTATGATTCAACTCTCATCTCTAATTTTTTCAATTTGGTCTTTTTCTTTTTTTCTTTTGGTAAGACTCACTAGATTGGTGTCTAGTTTATTAATCTTTTTCAAATAACCTCCCCCCTTAGTCTCATTAATCATTTGAGTTATCTTTTTAGATCCTAATTGGGATATCTCTGTCTTGATCTTGATAATTTCTATCTGAGTGCTCCTTTTGAGACTGGCTTGTTATTGGCTTTCTAATGCCTTAAGATATGTCAATATTTAATTGAGCCACCCCTAACTTACTGATGAAGGCACTCATGGCTATTAACCTCCCTTTTAGAACTGTCTTTGATATATCCTATATGTTTTGGTAGGATGTATTCTCATCCTCACTTGATTACAGGAATTTAAAAATTTCTGCTCTGATTTTTTTGATAAGCCATTGATAATTTAGTAGTGTATTCTTTAGTCTCTATGAATTTGTAAGATTTCTGAAATTATTCTTGTTTTTGAGTTCTAGTATGATCTGATCAAGTACAAGGGATTATATCTACTTTTTTGTATTTATTGAGGGCATTTTTGTGGACTAAATAGCCTTCCTTTGCACCAATTATGAATAGGAAAGGAAGGAAATTAAGGCAACAATCCCTTTCACAGTAGCTCACCAAAAACTTAAATACTTAGGAATCCATCTAACCAAAGACCATGAAGATCTCTACAAGGAAAACTTCAAAACATTAAAGAAAAAATTGTAGAGGTTACTAGAAGATGGAAGGATTTCCCTTATGGATTGGGAGATTCAATACTGTAAAAACGGCCCTAAAACCAAAAGCAATTTACAGATTTAATGTAATTCCCTTTAAAATCCCAGTGACAGACTTTGCAGAAGTAGAAAAAGATAATCCAAAAATTCATATGTAAACACAAAGAACCATGTATAGCCAAAAATATCTTAAGCTGCAAAACTAGTGCATGAAGGATCACAGTACCTGACTTTATACTAGAGAGCTATAGTAGCAAAAACAGCTTGGTCCTGGCACAAAAATAGGCTTGAAATACAATGGAACAGAATTGAAGATCCAGAGACACTCCCATACAACTTCAGCTACTTAATCTTTGACAAAGGGGCTAAAAAGGCAAAATGAAGAAACGATAGCCTCTTTAACAAATGGTGCTGGGAAAACTGCATATCCACCTGCAGAAAAGTGAAAATAGACCCATACCTGTTAATTTGCACAAGAACCAACCTGAAATGGATAAGAGACCTCAACATAAAACCAGAATCTTTAAAACTCCTAGAAGAAAAGATAGGAAACATGCTCCAACACACAGGCATAGAAAGAATTTCCTTACCAAGATTCTGGTTGTTCAGAAAATTGCACCAAGAAGGACAAATGGAATTATGTGACATTAGAAAGCTTCTGCACAGCAAAGTGATCAATCAACAGAGTTAAGGAAGAACCCATGGAATGGGAGAACATCTTCATATCCAACAGAGGACTAATTTCTAGAATTTACAAAGAATTCAAGAAAGCAAATCCTGAGACAACAAATAACCCAATATACTATTGGGAAAAGGAAATGAACAGTTCCCAAATGAAGAGTAAGGCTAACAAACACATGAAAAAATGCTCAATATCCCTAACCATTGTTGTTGTTGTTAGGTGACATTGAATTGGCATGCAAATCAAAACAACTCTGAGATTCCACCTAACTCTAGTAAGAATGGTCAAGATCAACAAAACAAATAATAATGAGTGTTGGTGAGGATGTGGAGAAAAAGGAACCCTTTTATACTGCTGGTGGGACTTTAAATTAATTCAACCACTTTGGCAATCAAAATGGAGGTACTTCAGAAAATTAAAAATAGAAGTGCTAAATCACCCAGCTATACCACTCCTAGGAATATACCCAAAGAGGGACAAGTCATCATGCCACAGAGACACCTGCACCTCCATATTTAAAGCAGCACTCTTCACAATAGCAATGACATGATCAATCAAGATTCCCATCAACAGAAGAATGGATTAAAAATTATGGTAGGTATATACAATGGAATATTACTCAATAGAAAAGAAAGAAATAATGTCATTTGCAGAAAAATGGATGGAACTGGAGAATATCATCTTAAGTGAATGAACACAGGCTCAAAAACAGAAACACTCTATGTTCTTATTCATATGTGAGAACAGAATCTTACTTAAAGGAAGAAATAAATCTATATGAAATTTGTTGTTAGGTTGCATCCAGTCAGTGTCTGACTCATAATGACCCTAGGTACAACAGTTGAAACAGTATTATTAGTTCTTCTCTGCTATTCATAGGGTTTTCAATGGCTGATTGTATTTAGGGAGTGGGTTACTGGCTCCTTCTCCCAAGCCTACAGCACCTGGTCTTCCTAGGCAGTCTCCCAACCAAGTACTAACTAGGCCCAACCCTGCTTAGCTTTAGAGATCTGATGGGATCGACGCCACAGTGGTATGGCTGCAGGCTTATAAATAAGTAGACGTATAACAATGCACAATTAAACTTTGCAAAGAATCAAAAAAAAATAAAGAATAGAAAGAAGGAGGGAAAGGGCTAACAAAGGGAAATGAAGGTTGTAGAAGGTAGGAAAGGGAGGAGAAACAATGTAAAGGGATAAAGGAGGAGAGGATAATTTCAGTGTAAACTATGCAACTTCATGAGTACATGGGAAAAACAGGAGAATATAACTCATGTAGGCATATGCATTTTACTATATATTAGTCAAAAGGTTCCATAAACTTTGTAACTTGATGACAGTGTAACCAAAAGTGATATAATATAAGCATAATGGAAAAGGCAAATTCTGTATTACTCTGTACTCCGCCAACATTTACCAATAAAGTACAAAAATAAAAGAAAGAGTAATCCCCAAATGTGAGGAGTAGTCATTGCTGTGCTTGGTTTTGTCTCACTGGCTCACTGCCATAGAGTGACCTTCTCTTGGATTGGTGTTTTGAAGTCAGGAATGGGAAGAAGCAAATGTTCTAGTTGACTATTTTTTTTTTCAGGGCTCATGTCCAGCTTTCCACTGGTACCTTTATTAATTGCCAGTTCTGATTTCCTCACTGTACAGTGTATTCTGTGAGTTTTTCATGAACTATCACCATGTTTTATTCACTGTTATTTCTCACTCTTGATAACTACTTGTTGAATTAATATAATTATTTGAAACCTTAGGGAAAAGGCCAAATCCATTGCTACATTATCTTTACTCTGCTGACAAGAAATCATGTCATCATCAGGGAGCTTGTCCAAACTGCAAAATCTTGGGTCTGTCCTCTACTGAACTAGATCCGCCACTTCAGCAAAAGTCTCTGGTGATTTGTGTCACGTGAAATTGGAACACTGGCCCAGGCCAATTGCTTCTCATCCCTGGGGAAGTAGAGAGGGAGACACGTCTCACTGTTGATTCTTAAAGTCCTGGTGAAATGCTATTAACATGTTCATCAAAAATGAAGTTGTTTTTTTTTTTTTTAAGATTTTAGTTATACTTTTCTTCCATTTTTTATTTCCATTTACAGTGCAACTAGATTATCTTATTCATTTCCATGGAGAATAGAGGAAAGGTATTTCAACTGTAGGAGGAGAACTGTCTACTAGATAAAAGGAAATGTTTTTTGATTGTAAGGCCTTCTAGGCAGGGAGCTCTTTGGGTATTCTATAAAACTTCCAAATGCATTAAGTATTGTTGTCTCTGAAAATATGCTGTTATTTCTTCAACATGTATTTCTTCTTAGTGACCTACCTCTGAGGCTTTTGACATTATCTTTGACAATGGTATTTGCTCTACTATGCTCTGTTCCTTTTTCCTCCCTTTCCAATCATGTCCTTCTTTTAGTAATCTGCATTACAAGTATGCCTTATTATTTCCATTTTGAAGCTTCTAGGTCTAATGCATTGGGAAACAACTTCAGAATGATGAAAACTTTCCTTACAAACAACCTTAAAATTTAAGAGGATATTTGGAGCATTTGTTATAATTTTTTTTTTTTTTTTGGTATTAGGGTTTGAATCCAGGGCCTCATGCTTTCATGTTCTGCAAGTTCTGGACCACTGAGCTGCACCCCCGGCCCATTTTTTTTTAACTTTTTGAGATAGGGTCTCACTAAATTATGCAGACTGCCTCTGGTCTTGAACTTGCGATCCTCCTGCCTCCGCCTCCCGAGCCACTGAGATTACAGGAGTGCGCCACCATGTCCGGAGCACTTGTTGTAATTTTTAAAGTTAAATTTAAATTTACTCTTATACTTAGTTATGGTCAGTAAAGACATTGAAGAAATGAAGCTTTCAGTGGATTGAGCTCCCCATTCTATTTTTTGTTTGGTAGAAATGTAACCACTATTTTAAAGGTCATGGGAAGGACATTCCTTAGAGCAACAAATGAGTAAGTTGAGGGTCAAACTTCACTCATCAGTAATTGTGGATTATCACTGATGTAGTACAACTGACCTTTTTTTTATTCTTTACTCTTTTAACTAACTCATCTTGCAGCTTTAAATTTATACTCATTTCCAGATTCTGGGTTTGGTGCTGCCTTTGTGTCACAGAAGAGGATCTTAACTCCTCCATTTGCATCCCTAAGAATAGAGGAAAGGCACTAAAAATGACCTTCATATCATGGTGGTGATGAAAAGGTTGCAGAAGAAACATGCCTTCCTTGGGATTACTTTTTCATGTTGGTTGCAAACCACATGTGAGGTGTGTCTGACAAGTGTCCATGAACCTTTTATGCATGCAGATATAATTTCTTAAGAAAACCACATGAGTTCTCCATCAAATAGTGCGCTTCATTAATGAAGCTCTTCCTAAAGGACTAGCAAAGTAGCCTCACTGATGTGTCCTATGCCCAGATGTGCTGAGGTAGCAAGTTATTGAAATTGTTTCCTAAATTAGCCCTAAGACTTAGCAAACTCTGGCCCTGTGTGACCCTTTTTGGTATATTTCCTGACAATCATTTTGACTTGACTTTAGTGCTTGACCTCAGCTCTATGGACATTTTGAACTAGATAATTCTTGTTGAAGAGGGTGGGGCAGTTAGTGCATTGAAGGACGTTTGGAAGCAACCCTGGCTTTTGCCCATTCCATGCCAAGTAGCATCACTCTTAACGCCAGTCCTGACAAACAAAAATATCTCTGGACATTGCCATACATCCCTGGAGAGCAAAGTCCTTATAGTGATAAGTCACATCAACTGTAGTTAGTAAGCCTGGCTAAGAAAGGGTCTCTTTTTGATCCTTCACCAATTTACATGCAACCATTTTAAATTGTGTTATTAAAGTGTATGCCTTTTCAGTTACCTCATTATAGGACTCTACAAATTTCTCTAAATATGACCAAAGCATCACCTGTGTGGGAATTATCTGGTTTCTTATTAAAAATGAGGATTCCTTTCCTTGATCTTACCCCAGACTCTTGGAATCAGAATCCATAGGAATAGAGCTCAGAAATATGCATTCTAAACAAATATCTTAGGAGATTTTTGGGAAGACTAACCTTTTAAAACTATTCTGGTACTCTTCTAGACATTTCAGCAGTTCTCGTCTGTGATGCCCATCACTGCATTTTGTTTTTAAGGTGATGGCAGCTGTGATCTCATTAGTTTGTCTTAGCAGGATTTGCAATAAGTTGAATAAATGTGCTCTGTGTAGTCACATGTTTAATTGACCAAATTTTAATGGGAGGGGATTATGTTGTAATCTTGGTTTACCAGTGATTTTGATGGTAGACTTAAAACATTTATAGGGCAGAAAGACCCAGGAGGTGAACTCTTCTCATTTTATAGTTGAGCAACTTGAGCCCAGAACAGTGATTGGCTGAAATTATCACAGCAAGAGAATAGCCAACCTTGATTTACAATATTCTTTCATTACTTCATTCAGTTAAGATTTATTAAAAACCCACATTGTTCCTAGTAGTGAGCTAGGGACTGAGGAATCAAGGATGACTAAAAATATTACTTCTGCCTTCATGGAAATAAGCATGTTAGTGAGGCAGAAAGATGTCACTCACACAAAGGTTAAATGGCAGTTGTGATAATACCACACCTATGAGAATGATGGTGGTTTTAGCCAGATGCACTGGCATGCACATTTAATCGCAGTAACTCTGGAGGCAGGAAGATTGCAAGTTTGAGGCCAAAGGCACCCTGTGTAACTTAGCGAGGTCTTGGTAAGACAAATACAATGTGAAGAATTGGCTGGGGATATGGCTTAGTAGTTGAGCGCTGGCAAAAAGCATGTGTGAGGCTCCAGGTTCAGCTCTTCAGCACCACACACACACACTAAGTAAATGAATAAATGAATAAATAAATGAATAAATAAATAAATAAATAAATAAAATAAAATAAAAAGGAGGCAGGGTAAAAAGGCCCCCCCAAAGGAAGTGATTGAGCTGGCATCTGAAGGTTTCAAAGAGTTGATGACAAGAGAGGAATAACTCCATACAGAACAAACAGCACGTATTCAATTTTGGGAATGAAAAGATGCATAAGTTAGAACAGCTAAAAGACAATGAATTTTATATAGGCTGAGTTAGGAGATTTTTAGATAATTTTATTTTATTTTTTATTTTATTTTTTGCAGTACTGGGGGGCTGAGTCCTTGCATATATACTTTTCAAGTACTCTACCACTGAGCTGCAACCTTAGCCCCTTTTTAAAATTTTTGTCTTGTGACAGGATCTCATAAAGTTATACAGGCTGTTTCTGGCCTCTAACTTTCCATCTTCCTGTCCTCTGTCTTCTTAGTCACTGAAATTACACGTATGTAGCACTGTACCTGGATAAAAATTTTAAAAAATAAGAGCAATGGAAGTTACTGAAATACCTTTTTTTTTTGGTTCTCTTTTAAAAGTACTATTTATTTATTTATTTATTTATTTATTTATTTATTTATGTTGAGGTACATTCCTTCTCTGCCTAACTTGTTACTTTTTAATCATGAAAAGATGTTCAATTTTGTCAAATTCTTTTTCTTAAATTTGCCAAGACGTAGCCAGTTGTGGTGGCTCACATCTATAACTCCAGCGAAAAATTCAATGATTTATGATTTGTATGCTTCATTCTGTTAATAGGGTATATCACATTTATTGGTTTGTGTGAGTTGAACCATCCTTGTGTACTAGCGATAAATCCCACTTGGTTAAGGTGTATGATCTTTTTAATGTGTTGTTGACTTTGCCTTATTAGTATTTTGTGAAAGATTTTTACATCTCTGCTCACCAGGGATATTGGCTTGTGATTTTCTTGTCTTGTGGGGTTGATATCTGTGTTTGGTATTGGGGTGATGTCAGCCTTAAAAAATGAATTTGGAAGTGTTCCTACCACTTCAGTTTTTGGGATGAGTTTGAGAAGCATTGGTATTAGTACTTCTTTAAATATTTTCTAGAATTCAGCAGTGAAGCCATCCACACCTGAACTTTTCTCTGTTGGGACATATTTTACTACTGATTTAATTTCATTACTCATTACTGGATTGCTCATATTTTCTATTTCTCTGGTATCAGTTTTAATATGTCCTCTTGCATTTCTCATATTAGTTAAGTCTCATCCTTTTTTCTTTTGTCTATGTAGTGTTTTGTTCATTTTAGCTTACAAAACCCAGCTCTTAATTTTATTGATCTTTTCTATTGTTTTCTGGAGTATTTCATTTACCTATGCTCTAATCTTCATTTTCTGTCTCCTACCAGTTTGTTCTTCTAGTTCCTTGAACTGCAGCATTAGGTTGTTTGTTTGAAAAATTTTTTTCTCAATGTAGAGTTTATTTCTATGAATTCCCCTTTTCAAATTCATTTTGCAGCATTCCATAAGTCTTAATATGTTTGTTTTCAGTGTTCCTTATTTCAAGATAGTTTTTGATTTCCCCTTTGACTTGCTGGAAGACAGTGTGCTTAATTATGCACATATCTGTGCATATTTCAGTCTTCCTTCTATTATCCATTTCTAGTTTTATACTATCACAGTTGGAAAAGATGCTTGATATGATTTCATTCTCCTTAAATTTGCCAAGACTTAGCCAGTTGTGGTGGCTCACATCTATAACTCCAGCGACTCTGGAGGCGGAGGCAGGAAGGTTGCAAGTTCAAGACCAGAGGCATCCTGTATAATTTAGTGAGACCCTGTTTCAAAATAAAAAGTAAAAAAATGCACTAAGGTACAGCTCAGTGGTAGAGAACTTGCAAAGCATGCAAAAAGAAGGCTGTGAGTTCAACTCCCAGTATTACAAAAATAAAATACAGTAAAATAAAATAAAATAAATTTGCAAAGACTTGCTTTGTGGTCTAATATATGATCTATCCTGGCAAATGTTCTCTGTGTGCTTGAGAACAATGTATATTCTGCAGCTATTGGATGGAATGCTCTATATATGTCTGTTAGGTACATTTGGTTTAATAGGTAATTCAAATTCAATGTTGTTTCATTGATTTTCCATCTGAATAACATATTCATTGTTGAAAATGGGTTATTGAAATCATGTACTATAATTATTTGGTATTTTAATCTTCAGATTATTGACATTAACATTTACTTTGTAAATTTAGGAATTCTGATGTTGGGTGTGTGTATATATGTATTGTTGGTGTTAAGTGCTGCCAAGTTGGGTCTGACTCATAGTGACCTTCACAGGCTGATTGTTTCAGGATTATTTTCAGGGGTGGACTATCACATTGTTTTCCTATTTTTGTGGTGCTGGGGATTGAACCCACGTCCTCAGAGAGTGCTGAGCAGGTGCTCTACCAATGGAGCTAAACCCCAGACATCACACACACACACGCCTGTGTATAATTATATTTACTGATGAATTGACTCCTATATCAATATATAATGAATTTTTTGTTTCTTGTTATAATTTTTGATGTATGTTTGTCTTATCTGGTATAAATGTAGCTTCCTCTCCTCTCTTTTGTTTTCCATTTGAATGGACTATCTTCCCTATCTCTTCATTTTTAATCTGTGTGTCCTTAACAGTGAAGAGAGTCATTAAACGGCTCTACATCTTTTGATTGGCATTTTAGTCCCTTTACATTTAACATAAATATTGATAAGTAAGTATTTACAATCACCTTTTCTTTCTGAACAGTTTTCGGGCTATTTTGTATATCCTTTGATCCTTTCTTCCATTTCTCTTTCGTCATGGAATGATTTTTTGCTTTGATTCCGTTCTTTCCTATAACTAATATTGGTTCTATTTTGTGATTATTGTGAGGCTTACATAAAACAATCTATTTTAACTGGCAGGAACTTAACTTTGATCTTATACAAAAGTTCTGCACTTTTACTCCCTCTCTTTGATATTTTATGTTTTCAATATAATTATCTATACCTTTGCATATTGTATATTCATTAAAAATTAATATGGTTGAAGTTCTTTTTAATGTTTTTTGTCTTTAACCTTTAAACTAGAATTATAAGAGATTTATCTACAATGATTATAATTTCAGAGTGTTTTCAATTTAATAATGTACTTTGGTTTGCCTATAGGTCTTTTCCTTTCTTTCTTTCTTTCTTTCTTTCTTCCTTCCTTCCTTCCTTCCTTCCTTTCCTTCTTTCTTCCTTTCCTTCCTTCCTTCTTTCTTTCTTTCTTTCGCAGTACTTGGGGATTTAACTCAGGCCCTTTTACATGCTAGGCAAGTGCTGTGTCACTGAGCCAAACTCCTGGCCCCTTTTATACTTTTAATTTTGAGATAAGGTCTTGATAAATTGTGCATGCTTCAGAGGCAGCGTTGAACTTATGATTTTTCTGACTTCTTCTCTGCTTGCTAGGATTACAGGTGGGCACCACAGTGCCTGGCTCATATGTTTTCATATTTCTAGTTAACATTCTTTAAGCTTGTAAAGAAGGTCTAGTGTGATAGACTCTCTCAGCTATTGTTTGGGAAAATAAAGCTTCCTCATTTCTGAGTGACTACTTTGCCAAATAACATTCTGGGGTGGCAGTTTACTTTTTTCCCTCAGACTTTGTACATACCATTTCACTTTTTCCTAGGCAGATAGATTTCTGCAAAGAAATACTCAAACCCTTTTCTGGAGGTTCTCTTGTATATGACAAGTATCTCTTTTTGGTACTTCCAAGTTTCTCTTTGTCTTTGACTTTTGAGTTTGATTTTGCCTCTGTGAAATCTTCTTTAGTTTGAATTGGGCTATGGACCTTTGACTTTCATATATCTGGGTATCCCTCTCTCTCTCTCTCTCTCTCTCTTCAGATTTGTGAAGTTTTCAGCCATTATCTTAAAAAAAAACCTCTTTCACCACTTCTCTCTCTCCTTTTCCTTATAGAATTTCCATAAGGTAAAAGCTCACTCTATTATTCTTGTCCTATAAATCTGGTAGCCTTTTCCATTCCTTTTCTTTTCCCCATTTTTTCTTCTTTGGTGGGATATCTTCATATGCATTGTAGTCAAGGACACAATTCTTTCTTCTGCTCTAGTCTCCTCTTAAATTTTTAGTTCTGTTATTGTATTCTTCAGCTCAAAAATTTCTGATTGGCTTTTTCTTAGGTTTTCTATTCCTTTCTAGTTTAAAAAAATCAAGTTATTTATCCATATTCTCATAACATTGCATTCCAATATGCCATGTCAATATTTATCCATATTCTCTTTTCATGCTGGAGACCTCAGAGAGTCCTCCCATGGAGCTTGTACCAATTCCTGCTGTTCCTCTTTGTTCCTCACTATTTCCAGATGTCTCAGCTATGTCAGTTCCTTCAGGGATTTAGGTCAGTTGGAACTACAGCAGGTCCTCTGGGCAATGCTTCAAAAGGCTGAGGAAGCTGGTCTTTCACTCTGTTCTCCTTTTTTGTGAGGGGAACCCATGGGCTGTGGAGTTTTCTCTGAGCTCTGAGTTGTGCCAGACTGTGGCATAGAGGGTGCAGACCAAGTGAAATTGCTGTTTCCACACTTTTTGTATATTTATTCTCAGGTGTTTTGTTCCACTCTGTTGCTGCATCTTAAGTGAACTCCTGAGTACTCCTAGGGCTAATGTCATTTGTCAATATCTAGGGTGTGTGTGTGTGTGTGTGTGTGTGTGTGTGTGTGTGTATGTGTGCATGTGTTTATGTGTGTGTGCCCAACATAAGCAGGTTTTCATTGTGAAAATTCTTTGGCTTAGGGAAGCAGATTGAAAGGAGAGAAAATATCATTTGGATAGTTTTTGATATAGATATATATAGGTGTATAGATACATATATATAGGTATATAGATACATAAGATGGGAAAGCTGTCCACATTTGAATCACCAGAACCTGTGGATATATCACATTATAAGGTAAAAGATACCAGGCAAATGTGGTTAGGTTAAAGATATTGACACTGGGAAGTTATCCTGAGTTATCCAAGTGAGCCCCATGTAATGACAAAGACCTTTCAAAGAGACAGGCAGGAGGAGAAGAGTTAGTAGTAGGATATGTGAAAACAGAAGCAACAGATTGAAGTGATGCAAGGAGGTGGCCACAGATCAAAGAAGGCAAATGCTTTCTTGTTGTTGTTAGATGCCCTGGAGTTGGTGTCTGACTCATAGTGACCCTACATACAACAGGTAAAATATTATCATTAGTGCTTCTCTGCTATTCATAGTGTTTTCAATGGCTGATTTGGGAGAGTAGGTTGCTCGGTCCTTCTTCCAAACCTACAGCACCTGGTGTTCTCAGGTGGTCTCTCATTCAAGTACTAAACAGGTCCAACTCTGCTTTTAGCTTCTGAGATCTGACGGGATTGACAATGGTACAGCTGCAGGCCCAAATTCTTTCTAGATGCTGAAAAAGGCAAGGAAGGGAATGCTACCTTAGCACCTTCAGAAGAATCCATTCGTACTGATATTTTGATTTCAGACTTCTCACCCCTGGAACTGTAAGATAATACACTTGTGTATTATTGTTTTAAGAGCCAAGTTTCTAGTGGTCATTTGTAGAAACAAAGGCAGTACACTGGGGAGTCATAGAAAATGATGGATTCAAGAGGCTGTTAAAATGTAAAATTGACAGCATGTTATGATAGATTGAATTTGCAAATGCAGATGTGGCAATGGTGTCTCCCCGATGTCAGTTATTATTACCCATATGATATCACCCTAAGGCATGGGCATAAATATTAATTTCATATCAAAACCAGATGCAGTTTCTGAATATTAGATTCTGGACAATCAAATTTTATATACAAGTTACAAATTAACTGAAGAGGAGTCATATTTTGAGGGTCACAGTATCTGATTATCAGGCCATAGTAACCACAAGACATTAGGAGGATTTTATGAGTGCAGAGAAGCATTTTTCTTGGGATAAGTAGCTTCACTCTCTGAAATCATGAAAGCTTTCTTTATGTGCTTCCAGTAGCAATTATTAGATGTTGTCTTCTACTAGCTACTTTAATATCTCTAATTGTTCCAAATAGTTTGTGGAGACTTCTAACTGGAGGAGCTTAGCACTGCATTACTGGTGGGACAGAGTTGTTGCTGCTCTGAATTTCAAGCTGATATGGGCACAATTTAGTGGAGTCTCAGGTGCCAGATCTTCTGTGAAGGCTATATTCTCTCAGTGAGTCATGTCAGATTACTCCAGTATATGATAAGGTTGTATATTTTGTGAGAAAAAATATCAGGAAACACTTCCCTTTGGTCTTCTGTTCTTAGTGTCTTCTATGGATACTTGGATCAGTCTTCTGTGGTGATAGTGGCTGATGATCCCAATAAATTATTAACCCACATTTAACCTAAATATACCTCCTTAACAGTTCTTGAATTCACCCGGTTGCTAATGCTGCTACCTGTACTGAGACCCCTGTTACTGCTTGCTTAATTTAGTATCATACCTTTTGGGGCAACACTATTGATTATCAATCCAATGAACATTCTTCTTCCCTTTCCAGGCTGGCGCAGCCTGTTGCACACTAAAGAGGCATAAAATGCCACACACACACTTTTCTGCCTTCTCCTGTAGTTTAACCACTAGATATGATTCAGTCATGGGTAATGAGACCTGAAGGAAATCTGTGGGAAGGATAATATGAAACGTATTGCATCCTGATAGGAAATGAAACTGAGAGGAAAACTTCCTTTTCCCTTCCTGGTTTTAGCTGTTGCACATGAACAGTAATCTTGTAGGAATCAAAAGACGACAGAGAGGATCATGGTGAAGATAGCTCTGATCCTTGACATTGCTGAGCCCTGAAACAACCTTGGAATTACTTATGCTCCCATTTCCTATTATGTGTGAAAAATAAACTCCATTTAAGCAATTTTAAGCTGGAGTTTTTGATACTTGTGCCCAAAAGCATTCTTAATAGATACAGTTTCAGACTTGATTCTACTTCCTGAATCTAATTCATCCTTCACAGTCAAGAGTAGTGGTCTTTCTAAAGTGCAGATTGATTATGCCACTTCCTAGCCTAGTGGATGAAGTACCTTCCTTTGCCTCCCTAGCATGCCTAGTGTCCTATATCCCCAGCTGCACTTCCAGCCCTATCCTCCATTAATTCTGCTTATATATCTAAAGTCATGCCCCCATGGAATTATTTGTGACTCCTGAAAAACACATGAGTATTTAAAATCTTTGAGAATTTTCCTTAAACCACTTCCTTTTTGACTGGACTATCACTTAGATTCAACTATCTATTTAGCCAGTGTCTGTTAGTAAAATACCCATTTTCAAGATCAAGCTCACATATCTATTCCTTTTATGATTGGAGCTCTTCTGGCCACCATCTCTTAATTTAGGTCAAATTTTCCACTCTGTTCTTTACCCCCGAAGTCTATAAGGGGCAAGAGGACTTTTAGAGCAGAACATATAATACATATTTCATTTACCTCTCATTTGCCACTTAATAACATTTTTTATTCATCTTAGAATCTCCAGCACCTAACAAAATGGCTGGAATGGAAGAGATGCTCAATTAATGTTTTCTTTTAAAATAGATGGTTAAAATATGAATGGAAGATAATTTATGTAGTATAGAGTGATCACTGGCTTATATTCTAAACCTCATTTAAAGCATTCCATTTAAACTTTTCTCTCATTTCTAATGAATTATGATATTTTGAAAATGAAAGCATTCAAAGCTAATAAGATAGGAACTATTTTATTGGCCCACAGGAATCAACTCCAGCTCTGAAATTTGTATATCATACATTTCGTGCTCCTTTGTAGAAGATAAAGGATCAGGATTTCCTATCTCCATCTTTATTCATGTCAGACTTCATTTGAAATAAAAGACATATGAAAGGCGAAATCAAATTATTTATTACACAGCATTTTAGGATTCTTATCAAGAGAAGAAAGGTTATGGGCCCCACCCAAACAAACAAATATCTAGCAGTGACTGGCCCATATGGTGTCATTTCTTATGTGAGAATATGTTTTTTTCTGTTCTAATCCTCTAAACCGCATGAACACATTAGGGAGGCCATTTGCAAAAGAAGACATTTTAGTTGTAATTCATTTAGACTGATGCTGTTTCCTCTCCAAGTTCCCTACAATTATAGTTCTCCTCACTTGGCACTTGGATTGGAGATGGATTTGATTTGGGCATAGAAGGGTAAATTTATGTGATTTGTACTCACTTACTCACTTCTGTGTCTGATTAAGCTACTTACAACCTTTCTTTTGTGGAAATGGCTTTCAGGAATTCTTCTACCAGCCACTCTACAAATTCACCCAAAATGTCTAACCCGAAGGTCTAAGGCTAAAGGTTACCTCCTGAGGCAAATCTGTCCCATAGCACCTAGCCTGTCATGAGTAGTACGGGAGAAAATAGCTGGGAATGATGGAGCTAGAAGCTAGTCTATGGCAAAGAAAAACACAGAACTTTGTCAGGCAGTGAAGTAGTAAAAATATTTTCCACTGAATTTTGTAGGATGTGTGATTTTTGTTAGTGTTCAAAATTTTTATGATTTTTAACATCAACAAATATTTAATTTTGTACTTAATTTTATATTTATGGGGCATTTTTTTGTAATAAAAGGGGTTATCAATATTTTATAAAGTTTAAGCTCTATGAAAGCTAGATAAATGTATGTCAGAATATATATCAGAATATCTTTGATAAATATATATCAGAATAAAGTGTTCTTAGGTCTGATATAAGACTGACCAAGCTATTAATTTTTTAAAATGACTTTTTGATAAATAATGTGTTTCCTTACAATCTTCTCACCTGGATTTTCGGATGAACTTCTAAAGAAAATTCAGGCTGGCTTATTGCATATTTTCTCTCCCTGGGGGAAGGGAGGAAAAACTCAATAGTAAAAGGGGGATTTCTGGGGATGTAGAAGGGAAAAGAGAGACTAGCGAGGGGAGAGAGATAAGGAGGTAATAGAGAAGGTGAATATGATCCAGGTGCATTATATGCATGTATGGAAACATTATGAAACCCTTTCTGGAATTGCTGTTGTAATTAGGTGCTGTCTAGTTGGGTCTGACTCAGAGGGACCCTGTGTACAACAGAACAAAACACTCTTTGACACTGAGTCATGCCCAACACTGTTGTCAGTGCGTCTTTGCTATTCATAGTGTTTTCAATGGTGGTCTGTTTCAGAAGTGGGCTGCCAGGTCCTTTCCCCAAGCCAACAGTACCTGATATTCCCAGGCAGTCTCCCATCCAAAGACTAACAAGGCTGACTCTGCTTAGCTTCCAAGATCAGGCAGGATCTGATGCCCTGATGCTATGGCTGCAGACTTTGTGCAATTAATATGGGCTAATTATAAAAAATAAATTTAGGCTATTTACTGTAAATAGGGTTTATGTTTTTTTAAAAGACAATGCATTTTAGTTTTTATTTATCATTACTACACTTACAGACCTCCGTATTACATAATAGAGAGCAAAGTTACTGTTTTGTCAGATTGTGTAGGGAGGTGGGAGAGGAGCCTATTAAAGAGGGCATTATAATTGGACTTTGGCACTAATTCAAATTATTTTTCTTTTCTATCATACAGTGCTATTTTTGTTGACTTTTCTTTTTTACGACTGTTGTCTGTGTTTTTACTTTGAAACAGAGCAATAGGGTGATGATAGAAATATAAGTCCTTCCAGTGTTTTTAGGGAATAAACCTCTGTTGAATATCTTTATATTTGGGAGTGACGCTAACTTTAATTCTCTGGCCTTTAGCTAGACATCATCCAAAGCGTTTGCATTTTTAATACTGAATCACCATAGGAAGCTCCGCAGCTTTATTCATGAAACAAAGTGGTGGCGAGCTCTAGAGGTGTTTTCGAAATGCCTCTGCTGTAATTAAACAATTAGTGGTTAGAATGCTGGCATAGTTTTGTATTTCTCCAAGAGTACTTACTTGCCTTGCCCTTAGATTCAACCCATGGCCCCTTAGCTGCTAAACAAAAGGAAGTAAAGTTGCTTCTGGGATGTTAAGTAAAATCTGGAGAATTAGTGTGAATTTCTGGGATGATTGATTCCTTTCCACTTTTCTGTTTCTCTGCCAGGGGCTCTTATTTGTGGTGTCTTCTGTAGGTCCTATACTTAAGTTCCATGGTGGGGAAATCTCAATGCAGGCATCTGGGAATAATTTATCAAATCTTGCAGGATACAAGAAAGTTTTGATCAGTCTTTAATTCAGATCTAAAAAATTAATTTCTATTTAACAAGGAATGACTTTTCTCCCCTATCCTTGGGTTCATAATCATTGTAAAAGTGAATAACGTTGATTTCATTGTTATTGTAATAACATTGTAACCTGACCCTGAGTGCCATCATCATATTTGCCAGATTATCTGGCTTCATTAGATCTAATAAAAAAATAGTCTATATTTTAAGGTAAAATTCCCCATTCATTCCTATTTTTACCTTATTATTTCCAGCATTTTCTTTAAAGAAGTATCATGCTTTTTTGACATCACATTTGTTTGACATTCCATATTAAGATTAATCCACAAAGTCTATTTTTATATTATGAGATTATTAATTGAAGTAATGGTCTAGATGTGATGTTAGATACAGTTCAAGAGAGGACTATACTTGAGATTAATTTTCAACCGGTTTCTTAAACAGAGTAGCTGTAGATCTAAAAAAACAGAGAGAAGGAATATCTGTTGTAGATACCCCAGAAAAAGAGAATTCTTTAAGCAAGTGAATCCTAACAGCTATTTTCATTTTAAGATGGACTCATTATCTATTATTTCATTTATTAATGTATTTAACACTTAATGATTGAATTCTAACTCTCTGTTGTGGAAGTTTAGAGTGTAAGAGGGCTGCATAAGTGCTAACAACGTCAGAATCTTTCTTAGCATTACAAAGCCTACTTATAGAAAATTATATAGAGAGTCTATAAGACCAAGTGCTTTGAGGTCGTTGCAATAATATCTTTAGGAAGTCACATAATGCATTTGAAAGGATCTTCTCTCTGCATTATATCACATGAGCGCTTTCTTAAGCAACTGTAAAGACTCTGAAGCAAGAGCAAAACAAATTAATGAGCTTTTGGTAGCTCAAATTGGTGTCAAGAATGAAAATTAAGGCCTTGAGTTTTTTTTTTTTTTTTTTTTTTTACCACACCCCACCACCAGGGTATATAAAGAAGGTTCTGACACTAGGAATCCATCACACTGCATTCCCCTGCTACCTCAACCCTCCACTCCTGCCACCATGTTCTACAGCGGCTGTGATGGTTCTGTCTTCCCAGGATGCTACTGGGGCAGCTATGGGTACCCACTGGGATACAGCGTTGGCTGCGGCTACGGTAGCACCTACTCTCCGGTGGGCTATGGCCTTGGCTATGGCTACAATGGCTGTGGGGGTTACAGAAGATATTGGCCATATACTCTCTACTAATTCACTGGAATCCTTGAGGCCCTGAACCACCAATCCCTGAAGACAGAGTGGTGCATCTCTGAATTCCTCCTTTACCTGCTTCTTTCATCCTCACTTGCTCAACAATCTCCAAAACTGGCTCCCTTTTGGACATCATGGCAGAATAGTGAAGGAAGAAATTGCAAGCCATACGATCCCTGAAGCTGCCTTGCCTGGGTGATATTTGTTGGGACATTTGCAGAAACTTGACAACCATCTATTGCTTTTGGATTTTTCACGACATTCATGTCCTGAGGTTGTGGCCATTTCTGTCAAATTCTCAATAAATTTGTCTCCACTTGCTTAATATTCTCATCTTTGTGTGGGGTTTCCTTTCTCAGTGTGTACATATTTTCTGATACATTGACTAGGGAAGGAAGCAGATTTCTTAGATGGGCATTAGGAGCAATGAGATAATCCTTGATCGTGTACAAGAAATTGGCAAAAGGGTGGTTGCTGGTGATGAAAAAATAGTTGCCTATTTCAACTTTTCCTAAATTGTGAATTAATTTAACTTGGAGGTGAGAATAGAACAGGGATAGTAAAGAGTAATTTTTCAGGAATGAGAGCATCTGGCAGGGGATTCAACCTTTGTGCTAGTGATGCACGATTCATTGCTTGGCATCTCCTTCTCATCTCACTACACCTGTCTGTCCCCCAGAAAACCCAGCATAGGAGAGACTGTTTCAGTCATTTACATATTAGTGTAATTGAAACTTCTCTCCCATATCTGTTTGCTTGTTGTGCTGTGGGTGCTTCTGTGTTGCTATGATGCTGAAAGCTATGCTGCTGGTATGTCAGATACTAGCAGAGCCACCCAGGGTGGATAGGTCTCAGTTTAGCTTCTAGACTAAGATGAACTAGGGAGAAAGACCTAGCAGCCCACTCCTGAAACAATTATCTCTTCAAAACCCTATGAATAGCAGAGCAGCATTGTCAATTCTTATGGAAAATGAGCCCCCCAGCCTGGGAGACCAGTGGGAAAGAGCTGCCTCCTCAAAATACAGTTGGCCTTAATGATAGGAATGAAGTAAAGACTTTGGGACCTCCTTTTGATGATGTGGCATGACTCAAACTGAGAAGAAATACAGTGGTTGCAACAATGGGCTCAAACATAAAAAGATTGTGTGCATGGCAGTGTTGGGTAGTATTTTGTTCTGCTGTATGTAGGGTCACTATGAGTTGGATCTGACTCTACAGCACCTAACAACAACAACGTTAATGAAACTTATTATGATCTGTTTCTAAAGGGTTAATGATTGTTGAATATTGTATCCTGTCCCCTGTTTAAGGACCTTGGAACATTAAGTAATAGAAAAGCCACACACATCCTTTGGGAGTTAGAGTCTTTTAGGCAAAGTGATAAATCCCCTTTATCAAATCATCTAAGGCACGTTGTTTATAGCTTAGAAGCATCTGGGTTAGAAACACTGATGGAAATCTTGATCTTTGCAGAGTCAATACTAGGTAGTGAGTTTCACTCTTAAAAGATATGAGCTATAACAAATGAGTATTTCTGAGGTTATATCTGCATGCCTCTACATTTCTTAGAGAAGAGAGCAATATTCCTTCTCAGTCCTGCTGCTGAAACTATTTTACATATAGTTCAAATATTCTTAGTGTTGGAAGATTTGGCTGAACTCTGATTTTTTTAATTGAATATCTTCAAGTGGTTATACTGCAAATGATTCACCCTATAGCTAAAATTATAAAAGCTGTTTGTAGAGATCACTTCAGAAGACTGTTTTCTCCATCACATTTTGCCCAATAGCTATCTTTTAAAAAAAGTTTTTAATAACATTTTATTTTCCTTTTTTGGTGGTACTAAGCATTGAACTTAGGGTTTTTTGCATAGCAGGCCAATGCTCTACCACTGAGCTACATCCCCAGCCCTTTTACTTCCCCTTTTAATGATAGTAGACTTTATTACATCAAATATAATCTCTTGTTTGAAATATCCTAGCAGTCAAATGTCAACTCATGCTGAGAATTATGAATTCATTAAACATGTAGATTAAAATAGAAGAGGGAAAGGAAAGAGGGATTTTTCAGGGATTAGAGCAACTGGTAGAAATGGGAAGATATCACACTGCTGTAGAATGATCAATGACAAATATAAAAGACACAAGAAAGCATCGAATGAAACAATGGTATCAGGAGAATGAACTGCACATCCAACGTAAATTCTAAATTCT
Source organism: Pedetes capensis (assembly GCA_007922755.1). Taxonomy (NCBI): domain Eukaryota; kingdom Metazoa; phylum Chordata; class Mammalia; order Rodentia; family Pedetidae; genus Pedetes; species Pedetes capensis. The sequence goes on along the minus strand of VMDO01010634.1, from coordinate 24,448 downwards.
TGTGCCTTACCACCAGGGATTCTGACTTGGTTCATTTGGGGCAAGGCCCAGAAATTCTGAACTTTTTAGAAGCACCCCAAGAATTCTAGTGAAGGTGGCCTGAAGCACACACTTTAAGAAGCACTGTTCCAGGCCATCACCTCTCTCCCCAAACTCTATCTAGTTTGGAGCTTTCTTTCTCTTTCTTTCTTTACTTACTCTTTCTTTCTTTTCTTTCTTTCTCTTTTTTCTTTCTTTCTTTCTTTCTTCCTTTCTTTCTTTCTTTCTTTCTTTCTTTCTTTCTTTCTTTCTTTCTCTTTCTTTCTTTTTCTTTTCCTCCCTTCCTCTTTTCTTTTCTTTCTTTTCTGTCTTCTCTCTCTCTCTCTCCTTCCTACCTACCCTCTTTCCATCATCTATCTATGAAAATGAGTCTTCATAAAAGCAAATCATTTAAAGATGTCTAGTACATCTGAACAAGACAAGGGCAGAGAAAGGAGCATTCTTCACTTCCCCAAGAAGTATAGGATGCGTCTGTGCCAAGGACCTTTCAGTTTATGTGAACATGTGGCTGCTGGATTGTATTACACTGGAGGCTTCATTGGCTGGGCATATGTGTGCTATTGTTAAATAGAAAAGACGTCTGTTAAGTACCATGTATTCTCCAATCTGCATGCTTTCAACAGTTTTGTTATTGTTGTTAGATGCCCACTTCTCACCTGCCTCCCCCCTAAAATAATCAGCTTTTGAAAACTTTCCTAACAACAGAGAAGCACTGACAACAGTGCCGGGCATGACATAGTGTTTCATCTGTGGTACATAGGGTCACTATAAGTCTGGCCAGACTTGATAGCACCTAACAACAACAACAATTTTCCTATTATTCATCATACTTGACAGTACTCATAACTGAAATGTTATCAGTGCTCTCCATCAGTTCACTATCTTATTTATTCAGTCACTTATGGACAAGGAGCAGTTGAAGGAAAGGAGTGGATTAGAATTGCCATTTAAAGAATCACCAAAACCTGGGTGTGGATTAGATTCAAGGACGTATGCTAGATAGTCAGTCTACAGTTGTTGAAAATTCAGATTCCATAATCTGCTATAAAGGAAAAATAAAGGAAAAAACGTATATGTTTGGAAGATTCTATAAATTCACATTTTCCTATGCAGTAGAAATCTATTCTAGATATAGTTACTTGATGCCATTTGAGTTTTTGTGTTGTTGTTGGCAGTGCTTGTGATTGAAGCCAGGGGCTCACACAGGCTAGGCAAGTGTTCTGCCACTGAGACATATCTGACAGCCTGTATCTGGTGATTTGTTTTAACAGAATTCCACTTCTATCACCTATGGTACTTTTAAAAACATACATACCTAGATCCAACCCTTGGAAATTCTAAAGAGAAATTCTAATAGGGTCTGGAAATTTGCATTTAGAAAATCTCTTTAAATAATTTCCCTTTGTGCTGCTGGTTCATAACGATTATACGGCCCTTTATTTATGGCTTTCCATCTCTTGTCCTTTTTAGCTTCCTCTACTTATTTTGAACTTAGGAACTAAAATGATTCTCCTATGTTTATACAGAATTCACACAAAAAGTAACAGATAAATGTTAACAGGTCAACTTCAAGAGAGAGTAGGAGGAACATTTGATGGTACATTTGGGGTCCATGATATGCTGCTTGGAGTGTAGGTAGGTTTATGTCTCTAATTGTAGATCACCTTTGGTATTGAGAGGAGCTACGTTCAATGCTCTGTGAATAGGAGAAACTCAATATATGTGGCTGGGTTATCTGGCAAATTTCCTCAGCAAACATGAAAAAGATGTTAAACTCATTGCTAACATCTAATAATTAACCTTTACTTCATACTCATTTGTGGATTGAAAGCCAGATGTCTGTGTATATATGCCTCGGGGTCATCTCAAAGTCACACGTAAACTATTGTTTTCCTTTTCTAATTTACCATTAATTATTTCTCCTAATTATGAAAGTGTAGCATATATATTTGAAGTTTTTCAGTCTGTAGAACTGAAAGACATGATTTGAATATTAAAGGTTTCTTATATACAGAAGAATGGGGGAGAGAGGGAGAAAGAGCGAGAGAAACTTTCCCATTTTAGGATGGTTCTGAGGAATTACTTCTGGATGAAGACATGGCTACTTGACATTTTGAAGTGATTTCTTGAGTTAGGAGTCTAGGACTGAGGGCTGTGGTGAGAGAATCACATTTTAAATCCTCACTAGAGTCCAGAGCAATGTCATTTCCACTCTGCTTACTATTAATGACTCATTTCATAACCACCTTGCCTCCATAAAGGAGAAATTTTGATGCTGCAAGTTTTATTTCAAAAACTTATTTTTGCATGTTTTCACATATGATGCATTAAAAATGTATCCTCGTGTTTCAATAACATCTGCTTCCTGGTTTCAGCCTTTCTGTCCACTCCCGTAAGTCCCTCTAATCATTAGAGTTTCCAATTACTTGATTAGAAGTAATAATTCACCAGTTGTAATTGAATAGAAGAATATTTATTTATATTTACCCGTTTGGTTCACAGGGGAGGTATAAAGTTCCAAAGAATTTCCCAGGGCTGACTTTGATACAAAACTTGTTGCATGATATCCTATTAAACATTTCCCAGGTGTTCTTGAAAGGCTATTTTAATGGTGTTTAACATGTGTCCTATGTCATAGTGGTTGCTCAAGAAAGAATCTCCAAATGGCACTTTGTGTGTGACCAGTGTATTTGTTGACACTATCTGTTAAAGTGATTTTCATAAAATTATGATGTCAGGAGTGTGAAGGTAACAGAATTGTAGTGAGTCTAATAAATACAGGGGCTCCTATACTTTATTTACATTGTTTGTGCATATAAGAAATGGCCAAATGATTTTTCTTCCCTCTCATTTTTTTAAAACTTTGCATTTTTCCTTTTCTGCTTCTATAACTTAGTTCTTAAGTTTCCTACTTCTTAGAGAACCACAAGATTCCCTCCTCTTACCACTGATCTTGTAAGAAGAGTCAGTTCCTAAGTGGGCATATGAGCAGTTTCTGAGCTGAGACCAAGAGAGGACCCTTAATAGCACAGAGAAATCTCAGTTATAAGAATGCATTCTTCCCAAAGATGCAGGCTGGCTCTGTTTGTCAGGCCCCCCTCTCTCACAAAAAACCCAGTTAACAACAATGCATGTCTAAGGAAGATGATCACATACCTAACATATCAAAGTTCTTCATTTAGCAAAAGTAAGATTGCACCATAAACATCTGTCACTGAAGAACAAATGTATGACACCCTTGGTAAGTTTCTTCTAAAATGGAACTCTTTTTCCATCTATAGAAGGTTTCTTCGTGATCTTCTGACAATTACTTCAATCACAAGAAACAAAGCACAAGCGAAATGCTCAATACTTATGATGAATGGGATATTTGGTTACCCACAACTTTTCTTTAGCCAAAGAATTGGCTTTCTTATACCCATCCACATGATAGAGATTTTGCACAATGGGCATATTCAGCCCATGGCTTTCTGATGGCAAATAACTTATACTTAAAAACCAACCAACCAGTTTGCCTGCCAGTGAACCTTTGTGTATATCTTTCAAACAATATTATTATTTTTGAGCTAAATGTTTGTAAGCACAAGTTTTTTTCTTTCTTTTTTCCCATTAATCTTTTATGACATTGAAAAATCTAGTGGCCTAATTTGAGAATTTAAATGAGGCCATCATTTGGGGCAGGCTAGAGTTTAGCTCAGTTGGTAGAGTGCTACTCTGCACTTTCTGAGGATATGGGTTTGATCCCTAGTGCCACAAAAACAGGAGAAGGACCTGGAAGCTCACCCCTCAAAAACAATCAGCCATTGAAAATCCTGTGAGGGTCACTATGAGTCAGACCTGACTCAACAGCAACTAATGATCACAACAATCATTTTGGGCTTAGTATAACATGTTCAGCCAGTCATTTCTTTGACAAAAACAAGGAAGAAGCAAAATAACGAATACCTAGTATATTTCTTGGCTTACAGCAGGTGATTATTCCTCTTTATAACTTCATGAGGTCAATTTTACTCCAGGTTCTCCTATCCTCATTTCATATATGCAGAAGCAGGAATTCAGAGTTCTGGTGACACATTCATGGTTTCAAAGCTAGGGGGCAGGACTTCTAGGAATGTCTGAAGCTGAAGCCTGGCTGTCTGCCTTTCTCCTAGTAAAGTGTGCTGCTACTGCTCCAGGAGAACAGAAAATCATGTTCTCTGTGTAGGGATCTTATCTGTCTTGTTTACCACTGTGTTCACAAAGTACAATATAGCACTGATTTCATATGCAGAACTGGATCTCCAATAAAAATACTGTGAATAAAAATGAAAGTTTTTTAAAATTAAAATTCATAACCATGGCAGTGAGATCCTTTCAAAATAATTTGTTCAAACCTGAAAACGATTTTGTGTGTGCTTGTGTGTGTGTGTGTGTGTGTGTGTGTGTGTGTGTGTGAGAGAGAGAGAGAGAGAGAGAGAGAGAGAGAGAGAGAGAGAGAGAGAGAGAGATTCTATGAATGTATGGACTTTGAACCCAGAAACATTTTCCTGAAATGTTGGGATGGCTAAAGATGCCATTTCTCCAGGGTCTGCTGCAAGAACACAGAATAACACCACACAGCAATTTCACTTCCCTCATCTCTTTCAGGGACATTTTTTCAACTGTCACTGAGAATTTTGGAAGTACGAAACAGAGAATATTTTTCAGTATGATTCTTCATAAATGTCAAAACTGACTTCATGGCCTGCGTTGGCATGATAGGCTAAATAAGTTATCCAAAGGTGCCCAGTCCAGAAATAGAAAGCCATTGAAGGAAGAAGGAAAGAGAAAGGGAAGGCACTCTTTCAGTGTTTTCTTGTTATTTTTCAATTTTGGCTTTTGTTTAAAATATAAGGAGAAAGATCCCTTTGCCACCTGAGTACTGTGCTACACTGTCACTGCTCCTAACCTCAGAACTTGAGGTATAATTCATCTGCGCCAGTTTCTATTCACTCAATCTGCTACTGTGCCCCCTTGCTTCCCTGCCTGTACTCCATGTTTTACAGCTGTGGCATGTGGATGCATATGTTTATGAAGATTGTAGGCTTGTCTGCTTTGTCCTGGCTTCTAGTTTGAGAGATTTGATAGGCCACACGCTCTTTAATACTTATACTTCAAATCCTGGTATAGAGTTTATGAAGCATAAAGATGTTCTGTAAATTCCTGTGCACCAAAAACATTGTTTGCAACTGGCATTTTTTTTTTGAGAAGTCTGATAATTGGAGTATTAAATCTGGAGTCTGGTTTAACCAAACACTTTGAAGACACTGAAATAACTTCTCATTACAGGAACAAAACCCATAAAGAAGACTCTCTATTTGTCTTTTGGAGCTAGCTAACCTCAACTTCTTTCAAGAATATTGAGGTCTCTTCTGCTTTCAATAAGACCTAGAAAGTTAACAAGAGTACTATTTCTCTTGATATAAATAATGAGTGATATATGTCCTAAAGAAATAAAATAAGTATGTCAAAGAGACACACACACTTCCATGCTCATTGCAGGACTATTCGTAGTAGCTGAGAAATGGAATCAACTAATGTGTCCATCATGGGATGAAGGGATTAAAATATGGCATATAGAGAGAATGAAATAATATTCAATCACAAAAGGATGAAATCTTTGACAGGGGTAAAAGTGGAGGACATTATATTAAATGAATGAAATAAGCCAAGCCCAGAAAGACAAATAACATGTAATTTCATTCATATGTGGAATCTAAAAAAGTTGACTTGGTAAAAGTAAAGGGAATAATGGTGGTTACTAGAGATGCAAGAGAGTAGAAGAGGAAGAGGAAAGGGAAAAGTTCATCAGTGAGTGCTAAATTAAGATTAAACAGGAGAAATAAATCTTTGTGTTTTACTACATAGTAGAATGACTATAGGTAACAATAATATGTTGTACATCTCAAAAGGCTAGAAAGGTTTTAGAATCTTCTCACTGCAGGGAAATGATAAATGTTTGAGGATGCAGATATGCTTACCTTGTTTAAAATATCACACAATGTATACATACACGTATCAAGACATAACATGGTGCTCCATAAATTGTTGTTGTCGTTAGGTCCTGTCAAGTCGTATCTGACTCATAGCGACCCTCATAGGGTTTTCAATGGCTGATTGTTTCGGGATTGCCTTGGGAATGGATTGCCATATCCTTCTCCCACCATAAATATGTACAATTATTATGTGTCAGTTTAAAAAAGGGTGAGGAAGGTACATGTCTTCATCACAGCCTCTGCTGAGCTTATCTGAGAGTTATATGTAGGAAGGATCCCATTTCTTGTTATAGCCATTGACCTTGACTCCTGATCAAATCCTCTTCCCTTAGGTAATGTGTTATGGCAACATCCCTGTGAACTTCCTCCCAGATTGCTTCTGAGGAAGGTATGGGGTTTCCTTGGTCACTGTGCAGACTGTGGTTGGGGCAGTGTCTTCTTACCTGTAGGCTACCACTATCAAAGATATTGGGTAACAAGAGTCTTCTGAATGGTCTGTATAGCTGAAAACTCTATATATCTGGGACATTTTATACTTTGGTATTCAGTCTTACTGTATTTTTCTTTGGATCCCAAGAAGCCTTTGCATAGAGAAGATCAGGCTCACTTTAAGATATATTATCTTCAATATAAGTCTCTAAACTTTTCCAGAAGTTCTTTCTTTAGGCTTGTGACTCTTATTTGAAACATTCTCTGCTCTAACACATTTGACAATGTTTTTCATCTTGAGGACACTTCTGCTTTTTCCTTAAAAACTAACCTGAGTTGACATAGGACATGTAGTTTGAATGGCCATTTTTGGTTTAAATACGTTTGTGGTGACTGTATTTTCATTAACATTCTACAATCAAAACAGCATTTTAAATCCAGTAAAATGAAGAATGGTTTTTATAGATTACCAAGGGATGTTAGTCCTCATACTTATACTAACTAAAAAGGGAATTTGATGGTTTCCACATTAATTTGATTTATATATTAACATTGAAAACAAATAATGAAATAAAAACAATTTACTTTGGATCTTAAATAATACAGAATTGCTGTATATATTGAAATATATGTCACATACTAACTCAATTTGAAATTCAATTAAAATTAATTGAGTATATTAACTTATGTGGCTATGCACATACATTTCTCTCTCTCTCTGTTCTCTTTAATTTTATCTCATTTCTAGAAATATATTTCTCAATATCCAATCCATGGAGAAGCAGCATTAGCATCGACTGGAAACATTTTAGAAATATAAATTCTTAAACTCCCATTTTGTTTCTTTCCCATTCCTCTTTAAGACACACGGAGTCAACAATATGTGTTTTAAAAAGATATTCAAGGTAGAAGAGCTCTTGCTTAGCATGTGGAGGCCCTGAGTTCAACCACCCACTACTGGAAAAAAAAGCTACCCAGAAGATTCTGATAGTTGCTACACCTGAGAAATACTATATAGAACATTATGTGAATTGATTCACCAAATTAATATAAAATAGTTAATCACTTTTAAGAGTTGGATTTAGGATGAGTGAAAAAATATTAACATGTACTTATACTGTGCCTTATAATGCCCCTGTACATTCATCAGCATTATCTAAGAGCTTCACAAAACCTCATGAAGCAGATGAGGTAGTTGCCTCTGTTTTACAACTTTGTCATTGAATGTGGTATTATTGTCAAAGGTCAATCAGACAGCATGTAGATCTCAGGTCCGAATTCAAATCTGATATTTCTCTTGTGATTCTTTCATCATGGTACATACTGACCAATTTACACTTTGGTAAAAACAAAAATAAAAGCAAATTCATGCAATTTTTGAATACACTTTTAAACTTTAATATATTTTATTGAAGAAAATAAATACATTCTTAATTTTTAAGACCCACACTTTGTTCTTTCATCTAATGTGGGAGATAGCCTGATTAGGACTCCTTTTATGATTTGAATCCCTATACAACAGTGGGATTTAAACTTGATTAAGCTAATAAATAATAGAAATATGAATATATTATTTGAATTAATGCTTCTAAAATATACATTGATGTCCATGCTATCTTCTGGGCTTTTCTAAATACTGGAGTAAAGAATTAAGTAAAATATAAAGAACTTTTTGTGAACATTTAAAAAATTTTGAATTTGATGCTGTAGTTCAGTTTTCCCTACTTAAATCATCTCACTGAGACTTTTCTCAGTAATATTGATCATATCTTAGGGAACAGTTAAGTGAGTAAAAATCAATTGGCTTAAAAATCAGTAATATATTTAAATCTATATATGTAACTTGTAGAATATGTTCACAAGTTCTTTAAGTCTCTGTTGAAAGGCATAAGTATCATTTCTGCTGTGTTTTTGTCTTTCTAAGTGTTGGCTTGTAGTTATTAAGCTGTTGGACAACACCTGGGAGACTAAGAAATTCATCTGCAATGTCATCCTGAGGGTAGATTTTTGACGGAAACTGTATTTTTGTCACACCATTGACACTGTGAACATTCCATTCTTCTTTTTGCTTATTTCCTTATGCTTGGTGGATCTTACTCAACATCAGTGCCTAGTTAATAAATCTGGAACCTAAATATGATTTATAATTCCATTAAAGAAAAGGAGCATTGAAGAAATTGAAAAGTGTTGGCCATCTTCAAAAAACTGATGAAATATTCATAATTGCAAATTATAGTTCATCATAACTGATAAATATCAAATAATCCCTAAATAGTAATAAGTGCAGTTAAAGTGTGGAATGGATTCTTAATAAGGAATAATCACTTCTGGATTTCATGGGATGTGATAAAAAATACTTGTATTAGTTTTGAAAACATCTATAATGGGCTCAATCATCTACCAAAAATTTCTTAGAAGAATCTTCATTATTTATTTAACCTCATAGTTTAGACGGTATAATTCCTCTTCTGTGTCCTGAAAATCTTATGAACAATGTTAGATAATATAGCAAGAATATTCTTCCTTATTTAGAAGTCCAATTTTGATGGTCAAACTAAGAATTTTCTATAACAATGGTTTTGATGACATTTCCAATAACTTTTCATTAGAGGGACTAAACTTGTTAAAGGGACATTAGATAGTCAATCAACCTCAAACGATTTTAAAAAGCAATGGAGTTGCCAGGGAACAAGGGGGCTATTTGTCACCATGCCCTCTAGTAGGCATATGTAAAAGACTGGACAGATGGTGCAAGTCATTCTCAGGAGATGTTGTCTTTGCTAATGAAAGTTCAACTTCTAACAAAATGTCCTTTGGCTTCTTTGATGACAGCATCTGCTGTGAATCCTACTGAGGCATCCTGGTGATGCACTGGTATTCAGTGTTACCTTTGCCTATTCACCAGTGGGCTATGGATTTGGATATGGATATGGTGACTTCTAGCTGGTTGACTATAGACTATATTTGACATTCAATCTCTTTTAATTTCTCACTATGTGAATTACATCATAATATATCTCAGGAATTGAAATGATGTTTTACTGACAACTTTCCAGGTGATAAAATTTAGATTTCATATTCTTTATGTACTAAACTGTGCAAAACAGAGTTGTCATGAACTTTGTCAGCTGAACATTAATAGAAATCTTGGTTTTTGTGGATAGAAGACTGCACCTCAGTTTAAATTCTCCCAGTGTATTTGATTTCATTTTTTCCTCAAAACTTGGGGTGTTTCTCATTGACTTTCACATTCACATTCACATTCTAATACACATATTCAATTTAGCTCTATATATGTGATTTCACTTTTCATCTTTTCTCTTGATTCATTCTTTGTGGATGTATTTACTTTGCAGTGAAGTAATGGTTTTCTGTCCTCAGGCCTCTATATTTACTAAAGGGCTATGGATTTAAAGAAGAATTAAATAGACCATGGTGAGTTTACATGAGGCTCCCCTGTTACTCTTAGTACTGCTATTACACACCTGAAAAAGACATCTAGAGTTTAAAATTACCCATAACTTCTCTGATCTCTACTGTGTTATGTGCCTCGGTAAAGAGATTTAGCTTTTGAAGAACACTTTTTAGTTTCTTCTTACATTTAATCTTTCTTGATGTTTACGTTCCAACTAGAACCAGTATACAGAAGCTATGTTAAAGTTTGGAACCATTTTCATACTGTCATTTTGCAACAATCTAGATGAACCTTAAAGACTTTGGCTGAGTGAAATAAGCCAGACACAAGAAGAACAATATTGCATGATCTCATTTATGTGTGGCTCTAAAAATAGTCAAACTTTAAGAAATGAGACCCACTCCCAAAATCAGTCTGCCATGGAAAACCCTATCAATAGCAGAGAAGCACTGACAATAGTGTTTTGCCTGTTGTACGTGGGGTCACTACAAGTTGAGAAATGAGAGCAGCAAGATAGATGGGGTAGAAAATAAGGAAACATACGTGAAAAAGTACAGTATTGCAGTTATACAGAATGAATAATTCCAGAGATTCATGCATAGCATGGGGACTGTAGGTAATTATGTTGTACTGTGCACTGAAAATTTTCCTGAATGCCCACATTTTAAGTTCCCTTAACACACTCAAACATAAAAGGTAACTATGTAGGGTGATGGATATGTTTAGTGGCTCTACTGCAGTAATTATCTCACAGTGTGTATGTATAGCAATATGTGCTATTGTGTACCTTAAATGTACACAATAAAATAGAAATACATTAAAATTAATTTGAAGCAATCCCATTTGCCAGTTCTTGCTATTATTTCCTGGGCTATTGGAGTCCTATTCAGAAAATTGTCACATGTGCCTGTTATCTTGAAATGTTTTCTTCTAGTTTCAAGTCTTACATTAAGGTCCTGCACTGAGATTCCATCTCACCTGAGTCAGAATGGCTACTTTCAAGATAGTATAGAACAACAAATACTGGCAAGGATGCAAGGGAAAAGGAACTTTTATTCATGGTTGGTAGGAAAGTAAATCAGTCCCACCATGATGGAAATCAGTAGGGAGTCTCCTCAAAACCTAAAAATGGAACTACCATATGACTCAGGTGTACCATTCCTGGCATATACCCAAAGGAATTAGAATCAGCATACAATAGAGGTACCTGCACATCCACATTCATTGTGGGACTATTCACACCCAATAACTAAGTTAAGGAATCAGCTGAGGTGTGCATCAATGGATGAATGAATAAGGAAAATGTGATCATATATATATATATATATATGTATATATATGTATATATATGTATATGTATATATATATATTACTTAAGAGTAATTAAGAGTCCTTGAAACATAAAAAGTCAAAAATGGTAAATTTTATTATGAGTTATTCTGATTTATTCTTGAACCACCAAATTTGACATCTTGAAAAATAGACATGAAAGACAGTTGGCATAGGATTTTACTTGTTTAGATGGTCAAACTCCAGATGAACCTCCAGGCTGAGGAATAATACAATTCTCTGCTGTGCTTCTCCAACTCTCTTCTCTGCTCTCATGGACTTTCATCAAATTATCTATTTATATGAAATAATTTTCTCTTTAAACATTATTACCATCATTAAAAGCTGGGTGCATGCCAATGATGGGAGGCTGGGGCAGGGTTGCAAGTTCAAGCCCAGAGGTGGCTTGTGCAATTTAGCAAGAGCTTGTCTCAAAATGAAAAAGAAAAGAAAAAATATAAAGTGGTTGGCAGTGAGACTCAGTGATAGATCACTTACCTGGCTTGTGCGAGGCCCTGAGTTCAACCCCTAGTACCATGGTAAATAAATAAATAACATGGTTATTGCTTATCACTTTAGGGAGACTGTCAAAACTAAAATGAGTTTCTAAGGTATATTTCTAGTAATATCTTTCAATGCAAGCCTATGGGGGAAAATGTCAAAACATGAATGAGTGTAAAGCATTTGTATTGGTAGCAAAGCCATGTAATATAGATCTAAATCTCTCTGAAAACCCCAGCTTCGATCAAGGTTATAATCATAACTATCTAAATGAATACACAATTCCTATATCTATGGAGAAATTCAGTATCAAGCTAAATTAAAACCTTTTATTAAAATCAACACAGTAAAATTGTATAGTTCAGTAATTTTAGAAACATGCATGTATCTAGGTAACAATCATAATGATAAGGATATAGAACAGATCTTGACAACAAAATAACTCTCAAGCTATACATTTTTTAGTCAGACCCTTTACACTAACTTCTTGCAAACACTGATCTGTTCCTCATCATGACAACTTTATCCTTTCAACAAGGTCATATAAATAGAATTATGTGGTATGTAACTGTGTGAGATAGGCCTCCTTGAGTTTATACTACATACAGTTTGCTAAACTTCTTGAATTCATCTTTGTCTAAGAGCAGGCTAGAAAAAGAATTCTTTCCAGCACCTGAAGTTGGAATAACACTGCGGGTTGATTGGTCTAATTTTTGAAAGAGAAAGAATACAGTGATAGGACATCTGGTTGTTTCTACAAGTGTCTTATTAACTTTAATAAGTGCATAAAATATGTGGTTTATTTTATAAAAATTTGGATTTGGTATTTCTTAAATCTGAGCATATATAAGGATTCTAGATCAGTTTTTAAAGAACATATATTTCAGAGTTCTATCTTCATAGATTCCAATTTAGTATTTGGAGGTGCAACCAGTTTATCTGCATTTTTAACCAGCACAAAATGATTCTCAAATAGGTGAGATCAAAGTCACCTTGAGAAATAATAATCTAGATAAAGAAATGGACCACTCATGGAGTTTTTCCAGTGTTGCTAAATTGAGTGGTATGATCAAATCTTGAAGACTGGGAACAGATTTTTAAAAGGCAACTTAAAAATGCAAGCAGAAAACATGAAATTTGCCAAGTAAGAGAACTAGCCCAGCAGTGCCAGGGAAAGGATGGAGAAATACTGGCTTGGAAAAGCATTACGGAAACTAAACCAGTTACACACGAGGAATGAGTCAGTAATGTAATATATAATTAAATAGAAACTTAATACATATGTATGTTAATGGAAGTATGACCCAGCAGAGGTGATAATTAATCCTTCTGCTATATGGCACAATCTAAACTCTTATTAGGATACTGGTTATTTCATCTTCTGACTTTTACTTAAGATGTACAAAATTGAGGAAGAGTTTAGGGAAAAGCATTAGAAGTTATAAAGGGAACGTAATTGCACTCCATTGGAAAAGATTACAGGAATTTGGACTGAGGTAATTTTGCAGAAAAATTAAAATATTCTATTTTTTCTATTTATAATTACTAGTTGCAAACAGTATGGAAAATAAAGTTAATGAGAACATAAATATTCACCACTTAAGAGTAGTTATACATTCTTAGTAATTAGTTATACATTCTTAGTTTCATAAAAATTATGAAACATAATTTTAAAACATTATTCAACGGAAATTTACTTAATCTGTTTTTATATATTAGGATGTTCTCAATCATTCACTATTTGAAATAATATTTTAGTGAATTGAATCTCACTGACTAATCATTGTTCTTATATTTGATTATTTCATCATTTTAGATTCCAGTTAGAGCCAAGATACTAAGTCAAAAGTCAATATTTTTAAGATTTGGAACACGTTGTCCTCCAAGTTAAGGCCAGCAGAGTTGAGCTCCTCATTTCTTGCTATATTCTATAGGGCTCTTGAGATACCTTTTATGAGGCTCCCATCTCAATCACCCTGTTTTACAGAATTTATTTCTAGTTAAAATTATCTTCCATAGTTATTAGCTAACTTTAAAAATAATAGAAGTATTAAATGGGTCTCGCAAAAGTAATTTGTATGAAAAAGCAGATGACAAATAAATAGAGCCTTTCCACTTTTTCTTTTTTCTATGTAAGGACAATTACATTCAAGTGCTTGGTGTTTTTCATACTTAATCACTTCACAACAATTTTGTTCTACATTTTTCATTTTAACAATTTCATGCATAATTTGTTGAATTTCTATGATATGAGATGAGGATTCACCCAGGATGTGCACATTTGTCCTCTCTCAATCTTCCCACACAGGATACCATGGAGATACTCATACCAGTATAACTGTACAACAGTTACTCTAATTGGAATTGCATTTCCTTTCCAGGAATTACTAACCGCTTACACATTCTACAGTAGAATCGCCAAACTTCTTGATAGCACTGTGACACTCCTCTCTATACAGGCGCACACTTCAAAGAAGCCATCAGTTCCATTTTATCCCTAGAAAACTTCCTCCTGGAGCTCCCTGTCCTGTTCCCGTTCAGTCTGAGCTCTTGCCCTCTCGGCTGGCTGCACAGCTCAAATCTATTTATGGATATATTGGGGTACTCTTTTAAATATTGTATATTCTGATATTGAATCTATTTTTTTAAAAATCAATTTTCTTAGAAGAATCTTGTTACCCTTCATGGCCTATGTCTGCTCAACTGAAAGAAAAAGAAGCCAAAACAGTACAATTGCCAACAAGTTGAGAAAAACGGCGAGGCCAACATGACATGCAGGTTAAACATATTTCATGGGAAGAAAGTAGCAATGAATATTTTTTTACTGACTGTTCACAACAGGCAGGATTGGGCAAAGAACAAAGAAGAAACAAATGCTAGTGTTGTGGAAGATCATATTCAGATATTAGCCAAAATGTTGTCTCTTGTAATCCTCTAAAAATTATACAACTCTTCCTCTTTCTTTAAGAAGCTATTTAAAATATTTGATCAATATTTAAGTAGTATCATGATTTAAATTTGGAATGTCTGCCAAAGACTCATGTGGTAAAGCTTGGTCCTCAGCCCATTATGCTACTGAGAGGTGGTGGAGCCTTTGGAAAGTGGAGATTGGTGAGGGGTTTTAGGTCATTGGGGACCTGCCCTCAAAGGAGATTATAAGATCTTGATCTTGTACTTTCTCTCTCTCTTTTTTCATGTCTTGGCCATGATTGCCACATGCTGCTGCCATGATGTGCTGCTTTGGCACAGACCCAAAAGCAATGGGGCCAACCAATCATGGATGCAGACTTTCAAAACTGTGAGCCAAAATAAATCTTTTCTGTTTAAACTGCTTATTTCAAGTATTTGTTACCATAATAGAAAGATAACTGATAAAGAGATACAAAGAATAAATTGCTGGTGTATTTTAAGCATTACCATTTTAAAATAAAATTTTTATAGTACTTTTTTAATTCACTTAAATTTAATAGAATATAGGTATGACCACTTGCTATACACTATCTTTTAGTTTTCCCTTTATTGGTAAATGATGGTGGGGTACAGAGTAACACTGCATTGGCTCCATTATGCAATTATTACATCACTTTTGGTTACACTTTTATCAACTTACAACATTTATGGAATCTTTTGACTAATATGTAGTAAAACTCATATGCATATTTGGGTTATATTGTCCTGTTTTTCCAATGTACTCACAAAATTGTATCATTTACATTGAGATTATCCTCTCCCCTTTTATCCCTCTACGTTAATTCTTCTCCCTATCCCACCTTCCACAATTTTTGCTTCCTTTTGCTAGCTCCCTCCCTCCTCCTTTTTACCCTTTGTATTGTCTCTTCTTCACTAAATTTAATTGTGCATTTTTATATATCAATTTATGTATAGGATTTTGCCATACATGATTATCCATAAAAAATTCCTAACCAAGAGCTCAATATTAAAGAAATTTGTACCTTGTTCTTGAATTTATCTTTCCATTGCACTTTGCCTACAGAATATTTTATTAATAAATTATATTTTTGATAAGTACTTTATTAGCTATTCTATATCTCCTCAAATTTCAAGATATAATCAAAAGATACAGTGAATGTTTAATTTGTTTCCAAATAATTTTATTATATTAGTAGTTTTTAGTGTACAAAATAATGGGTTTCATTATGATATTTCCATTCATACATTTCATTGCACATTCCTTGTGTTCATGTATCTCGTTATCCTCTCCCTTCCCTTTCTGCCCCACCAATAGTTTCCTTTCTACTTACATATATTGTTTGTGTATATCTATCTGTATCTATATATCTTAATTTTGCCTTAAGAGCAAAATGTGTGATAGTTCCCTTCCTTTCTCCCATTATCCTTTTGTCTTACCCCCACTCCTTTTCTTTAATCCATTATATTTCCCTGCATGGCCCCTTTGGCTTTCATGATATATGTCTTAATACTGAGTATATATTGAAGTCTAACATCCACATATAAGACAAAGCATGTGATGTTTATCTTTATGGGTCTGGCAAATTTCACTTAAAGTGATGATCTCTAGTTCCAACCATTTTCCAGCAAATGCCATGCTTTTGTCCTTCCTTATGGCTGAATAAAACTCCATGGTGTATAAATACCATAATTTCCTTATCCATTCATCTGTTGATGGATACCTAGGTTGATTGTATATCTTGGCTCTCATGAATAATACTGCAATAAACATGAATGGGCAGGTATCTCTGTGGTAAATTGACTTACATTCCTTTGGATATATACCCAGGAGTGGTATAGTCAGGTCATATGGCAGTTCTATTTTTAGTTTTTTGAGGAATTTCTATACGGATTTTCAAAGTGGTGTCATCAACCTGCATCCCTACCAGTGGTGTAATAGGGTTCCTTTCTCCCTTCATCCTAGCCAGCATTTGCTGTTTATTTTGTTGATGCTAGCCATACTGACTGGAGTGAGATGGTCTCAATGTAGCTTTAATTTGCATTTCCCTGATGGCTAAGGATATTGAACATTTTTCATATGATTTTTGGTCATTTGTATTCTTTTGAGAAGTCTCTCTTTAGTTTTTCTGCCCGTTTTTTATTGGATACTTTGCTTTTATAGTGTTTAGCTTTTTGAGCTCTTTATATATTCTGTATATTAATCCCCCTTCTGATGTATAACTGGCAAAGATATGCTCCCATTCTGTAGGTTGTCTCTTCACACCGATAGTGTGTCCTTTGCTTTGCAAAAGCTTTTTAATTTCATGCAATCTCGTTTGTCAATTTTTGATATTGTTTCCTGTGACCTGGAGTCCTACTCAGAAAGTCCTTGCCTATGCCTATGTCTTGAAGTGTTTTCCCTATGTTTTCCTTTAGCAGTTTCAATGTTTCAGGTTTTATATTAACGTCTTTTATCCATTTTAAACTGATTTTTGTACAAGATGAGAGAAAGAGAGAGAGAGAGAGGGATCTAATTTCAGTCTTTTACATGAGTATATCCAGTTCTCCCAGCACCATTTGTTGAAGAGGATGTCTTTTCTCCAACTTATACTTTTGGCACCCTTGTTGAATATCTGCATAGTTTTATTTCTGAATCCTCTATTCTGTTCCATTGGTCTACTTGTATGAGTTTGTACCAGCACCATGCAGTTTTTGTTACTATGTCTTTGTATATAATTTGAAATCAGGAATGATGATGCTGTGTGCATTATTCATTCTGCTCAGCATTTTTTTTAGAGATTCAGAGTCTTTTCTGCTTCCACATATGGAAGTTGAAAAATTTTCCCATGCTCATGGATTGGAAAAACTAATATTGTAAAAATGACCATATTACCAAAAGCAGCTTTAATGCAATGTCCATCAAAATCCCAATGACATTCTTCACAGAAATGAATAGAACAATCCTAAAATTTAGTTTTTCCAATCCATGAGCATGGGAGAATTTTTCAACTTCTGGTGTCCTTTTAAATTCCTTTCTTTAACATTTTAAAGTTTTCATTGCAGAGGTCTTTAACCTCCTTGGTTAAGTTTATTACCAGGCATGTTATTTGTTTTGAAGCTATTGTGAATCAGATTATTCTCCTGGTTTCTTTCTCTGCCTGGTTGTTATTGGTGTACAGAAAATCTGCTGATTTATGTATGTTGATTTTATATCCTGCTACTTTGTTGAAAATGTTTATCACTTCTAGGAGTTTTCTAGTGGAAAATACCCAACCAAACCCAATAGAGAATTACACTTAAAGTCACTCAAAGCCAAATGATATATCAGCAATACCCACTGAACAAAGAATGGCAGTAATACTATAGAATAAGTGATGAAGTTACAACATATTTAGGGTGAAGATATGAATAGTACTAACCTGAAATAAAACATTGGGGGGGGGGGCGGAGATAGGGAACACAGAAGGGTACCTCAATTGTGAAGTAAAACAAAGTAAGAAATCTAGAAAGGAAATAAATATTAGGAAGAGGTAGCAAAATGAGCAAAAGATTAAAGAATTAGTGCAAAATAAGGAAAAAGATATATAAACAGAATTAGGTAAACATAAGCAGAACAACAGGAAGTAGTGGCCTAACAGATTTAAAGTATAAATAAAAAAGATGTATGTATGTGGTAGTGTGTATTCGTGAGGTCTGGAATTTTATTTATATATATATATATATATATATATATATATATATATATATATATATATATATATATATTTATTTATTTATTTGTACAGGGGTTTGAACCCAGGGTCCTGTGCCTGCTTGCTTTGTAGGTGATGGACTGCCGTGCTGCACCCTGGGACTATATTTTTTGCTTTTTGAGACAGGGTCTCAATGGGTTGCACAGAACGCAGGCTTGCATTCCTCCTGCCTCCGACCCCCAAGCTGCTGGGGTTGCAGGTGTGCACCACTGCACCCGACTACAAGTGTTTTTATATGTGTGTGGGAGCATGTATATGTGAGATTTGTTTACTTATTTTTCTTTTTTCTCTTTTTCCTTCCTATTTTTCTTCCTTTCTTCTTTTACTCCCTTCCCCTTTTCTATTCTCCTTCTCTATTTCTTAAGCTATATATGTGTCTTTGTTTTAATCATTTTTCCCTTAAATCTTAACCTTAATTTTCATTTTGACAGTAATTTCTATTAGCCTCTGTCCTCTACCTCCTCTTTCCCCCTCTTCTATCACCAGAACTCCCCCTATCTCACCCCACAGAAGAGAAACAAAATCTATCACCTCCATAACCCCAGCCCCCTTGGAGTTGGGCTGGTGGACTAAAGAGACAACCACACAGACCAAATAGCCGAGAATATACCCAGCTTATAAACTCTAATAAGCACCAGAGATTCAGCACCACACAATCTCAAAGGAATAACAGAGGAAGAAGTTCTGCATAATCAGGAGAGACAAATTCTATTTCCCAGACCATATTATGGGCAAACAAAGTAAATCTACAAAAAACACAAAGGGGCAGGATGGATCTGAAGGCTCCACAGATCATAGCCCCCCAACAAATAACTCCAAGGACTCGCAATTCTTAGAGATCTCTGATTCGGAGTTTAGAGTCATGGTTATAAACTTGCTAAGAGAAATAAAGACAAATAGCACAAGCACATTGGAGATACTTGAAAGAAAGTTTTCTCACTTGGAATCTGTTCTGTCATCCCAGTTAGAAATGATAAGGAAAAACCAAGCCACTTTGCTTGATACTCAATCCAAATTATCAGAATTGAACATGGCTAAAGAATCCTTTTCATCAAGAATGGATGAATCTGAGCTGAGGATCTCTGAGGCAGAAGATGGCATAAATGAGCTGAAATAGAAGCAATTAGAAATGGAGTCAATGATAAAGGTTTTAAAGAAAGATTTCCAAGAGAACTCAGATAGAATGAAAAAAAGAAATATAAGAATTCAGGGCATTCCTGAAGGAGAAGAAAGATCCACTGGAGGCCTTCACAACCTAGTAAATGATATCCTTAAGGAAAACTTCCCAAAGACAGCACAGGAAATGGATATATACACCACTGAGACTTTCAGGACTCCTTTGAAAGCTGACTTAAATAGATCATCCTCGAGAAACGTCATTGCTCGGTTGCTGTTGTTAGAGACCAGAGATGCTATCCTGCAAGCAGCAAGACAGAAGTCCCTTATTACTTATAAAATGAAGCCAATTAAGATTACTGCAGACTTTTCCATATCAACATTGAAAGCTAGAAAGGAATGGACACAGGTGATTCAAATATTAAAAAAAAGCCAATCTCCAGCCTAGATTGATATATGCAGCAAATTTATCTTTGATAATAGATGAGGAATATAAGACATTTAATGACATTGAAGCTTTTAAATTATATGCAACCACAAAACCAGCACTGGAGAGGATTGTAAATCAATTACCACATTCAGCAGAGTTAATACAACCCTATAAAGGAAATCAAAGAACTGGTTAGCTGAGATGAGTGCAACACAAGAAAGGACCAAAGCAAACATGAGTCATAAATCAGTAACAGGTAATGATTGGATATATAACAATAAATTCTCCTCAATAATCTCTATTAATGTAAATGGTCTTGATTCACCAATTAAGAGACAGAGGATGGCTAATTGGATGAAAAAACACAAACCATCAATATGTGGTATTCAAGAAACTCATCTAACTCACAAAGACTGGAATAAACTGAGAGTTAAGGGCTGGAAAAATGTATACCTAGTGGGGGGGTGGGAAGAAAGAAGGTGTTGCAATTTAAAGTTTGGATAGATTAAATTTCATTCCAAAACTAATTAGAAGAGACAAAGGAGGACATTACATTTTAATACAAGGAACAATCGATCAAGAATCAATAATGCTCTTTAATATTTATGCCCCAAACATAGGGGCTCCTAGCTTTATAAGACAAACTTTATGGAATATAAAGAACTTTATTGGACCGGTATTGAATCAGTAATAATGGGGGACTTCAATATCCCACTCTTGTCAAGAGACAGGTCATCAAAACAAAAAATCAACAGTCAAATCTAATCTCCACCCTAAACCAGTTGGAACTCACAGATATATACAGAATATTTCATCCACATGATGAGGAATACACATTCTTCTCAGCTCAACATGGTACGTTTTCTAAGATAGATCATATGCTAGTCCATAAGAACTCCCTCAACAAATACAAAAAAGTAGAAATTATCCCCTGTTCCTTATCAGATCATAATGAGATAAAATTGGAGCTCAAGAACATGAATAATTTCAGAAACTTTACAAACTCATGGAGACTGAATAATACACTACTGAATGACCAATGGATCGCTGATGAAATCAAATTGGAATTTAAAAAATTCCTACAATCAAATGATGATGAAAGCACATCATACCAAAATATATGGGATACAGCAAAGGCAGTTTTAAGAGGAAAATTTATAGCATTAAGTGCCTTCAATAAAATAAAGAAGAGCCAAATAAATGACATAATGACACAGCTTAAGACACTAGAAATCCAACAAAAAACCAACCCTAAATGGAACACACAGAGAGAAATTACAAAAATAAAGGGAGAAATATCTCAATTAGAATCTAAAGAGATAATTCAAAAAATTAATAAGACTAAGAGCTGGTTCTTTGAAAAGATTAATAAAATAAACACCCCTCTGGCTAACCTCATCAAAAAGAAAAAGGAAAAATCTAACATAGTACGGATTATGAAAGACAATGGGCCCATTACCACTGATTTCAATGAAATACAAAAACTGCCAGGGATTACTAAAAAAGACTGTATTCCCAAATATATGAAAATGCAGAAGAAATGGACAAATTTATTAATATGTATGACCTACAAAAACTAACCCCAGAAGACATAACTGACTTAAACAAGCCCATTACATATACAGAAATAGAAAAGGTAATTAAAAGCCTCCCAACAAAGAAGAGTCCAGGTCCTGATGGATTCGCAGTAGAATTTTACCAACTTTTAAAGAAGATATAATACCTGTCCTCCTCAAATTATTCCAAAGAATAGAAAAGGAGAGAACACTCCCAAATACATTCTATGAAGCTACCATCATCCTGATACCTAAACCAGGAAAAGATTCATCTAAGATAGAGAATTATAGACCCATCTCCCTTATGAATCTAGACTCAAAAATATTTAATAAAATTCTGGCAAACAGAATACAGCAGCATACGAAAAAGATTATTCACCAGGACCAAGTGGGATTTATACCACAGATGCAAGGCTGGTTTAACATATGGAAATCAATTAACATAATCCAGCATATCAAGAAACTGGCAAACAAAAACCACATGATTATCTCAATTGATGCTGAAAAGGCCTTCGACAAAGTTCAACACCTTTTCATGATAAAAACACTGGAGAAAATAGGTATAACAGGCAAATACCTTAATTTCATAAAAGCCATTTATGACAAACCTACAGCCAACATTATATTAAATGGAGAAAGACTAAAACCATTTCCTCTTAGATCTGGAAGAAGACAAGGATGTCCTCTCTCTCCTATTCCATTTAACATAGTAATTGAAGTCCTGGCCAGGGCAATCAGACAAGAGAAAGAAATCAAAGGGATACAGATTGGCAAGTAAGAGGTCAAATTATCATTATTTGCAAGTGATATGATCTTATACCTTAAAGACCCCAAAACCTCAACCAGAAAACTTCTGGACCTAATTAACTCCTTCAGCAAAGTTGCAGGCTACAAAATTAACACAGAAAAATCAATAGTGTTTCTTTACACCAATTCCAAACAGGAAGAGAAGGAAATTTCAGGAAAACTACCATTCATGATAGCTCACCAGAAAATTAAATACCTTGGAATCAATCTAACCAAAGACCCTTCAGATCTCTACAAGGAAAATTTCAAAGCATTAAAAAAAGAAATAGCAGAGGACACTGAAAAGTGGAAAGACCTTCCCTGCTCCTGGATTGTTGTTGTTGTTAGGTGCTGTTGAGTCGGTATCTGACTCATAGCGACCCTCATAGGGTTTTCAATGGCTGACTGTTTGGGGATTGCCTTGGGAGTGGATCGCCAGGCCCTTCTCCCATTTTTGCAATGCTGGGAATTGAACTCGGGACCTCAGAGACTGCAGTGCAGCGCTCTGCCAACTGAGCCAAATCCCAGCCTGCTCCTGGATAGGGAGAATTAATATTGTAAAAATGGCTATCCTATCAAAAGCAATCTATAGATTTAATGCAATACCCATTAAAATTCCATTGACTGACTTTCAGAAATAGAAAAAATGATCCAAAAATTCATATGGAACCACAAAAGACCACATAGCCAAAACACTCTTAAGCTGCAAAACGAATGCAGGTGGAATCACAATTCCTGACTTCAAGCTATACTATAGGGCAGTGGTAGCAAAAACAGATTGGTACTGGCACAAAAATTGGCCCAAAGATATCTGGAAAAGAATAGAAGACCCAGAAATACCTCAACACACTTATAGCCACCTGATTTTCGACAAAGTAGCAAAGCAAGTAAACTGGAAAAAGGACAGCCTTTTCAACAAATGGTGCTGGGAAATATGGTCATCCACATGCAGAAAAATGAAAGCTGAACCCCATCTCTCAATATACACGAGAATTAACTCAAAATGGATAAAAGATCTCAACATAAAACCAGAAACTTTAAAACTTATAGAAAGCAAGATAGGCAACTCCCTCCATCATATAGGCTTAGGAAGTATTTCCTTAATAGACTACAATTGCTCAAGAAATTGCAACAAGAACAGATAAATGGGATCACATGAAATTAAAAAGCTTCTGCACAGCAAAAGAAACAACTAACAGAGTCAAGGAAACCCCCATGGAATGGGAAAAAATCTTCATATTTTATACATCAG
Source organism: Pedetes capensis (assembly GCA_007922755.1). Classification (NCBI taxonomy): domain Eukaryota; kingdom Metazoa; phylum Chordata; class Mammalia; order Rodentia; family Pedetidae; genus Pedetes; species Pedetes capensis. The sequence goes on along the minus strand of VMDO01010634.1, from coordinate 919 downwards.
ATGAAGGTCTAATTACTAGAATTTATAAAGAACTCAAGAAAAAAACTCCCCAAAAACAAATAACCCAATACACAAATGGGCTAAGCAACTGAGTAGACAGTTCTCAAATGAAGAGGTCCGTAAAGCCATGGAACACATGAAAAAATGCTCAGCATCCCTAGCCATTAGGGAAATGCAAATCCAAACAACTCTGAGATTTCACCTTACACCAGTAAGAATGGCCAAGATCAATAAAACAAACAACAACAAATGTTGGCGAGGTTGCAGGGAAAAGGGAACACTCTTACATTGTTGGTGGAACTGTAAATTGGTCCAAACACTGTGGAAATCAATGTGGAGGTATCTTAAAAAACTAAAAATAAATCTACCATATGACCCAGCTATAACACTATTGGGAATTTACCGAAAGGGAGATGGGTCATCATACCACAGAGACACCTGCATCTCCATGTTCAATGCAGCACTTTTCACAATAGCAAGGATATGGAATCAACCAAAGTGCCCCTCAACAGAAGAATGGATAAAAAACTATGGTATATATACACAATGGAATACTACTCAGCAATCAAGAAAAATGAAATAAGGTCATTTGCAGCAAAATGGATGGAATTAGAGCAAATTATTTTAAGTGAATGAACACAAGCTCAGAAAGAGAAACACCACATGTTCTCACTCATATGTGAGAGCTGATTCAAAATTATAAGAAGGAAAAATCTTATTCAAAGTTTGGATCAAAATAAAAGGGGGAGAAAAAAGAAGATAAGAATGTTGTCAATATAAATGGTCTAGAAAATGCATGTAATTGTTCTAACAAGATAAAAACAAAGACCAGTACAGGAAAAATTTCTATCTTAAACAGAACTGGAACCCAAGGACATATAGAAAAATATTACCAAGTAAAAGATAGAGAAGACTTAGA